>JASDQU010737927.1:315949-378457 GCA_032191745.1 Picea mariana
GACACATTTTTCACTCAACACATAGCACTATTGTGGGTGTAATCCATCCTGGCGTCACACGCCAATTATGATTTTTCCTTGTGCACAGGGTCTATTTCCCTGCACACACTAACAAATTCTAGCCTCATGTTCACGCATGCTACTTTACTACGCACACGACCATTCAAACCCTGCCTCAGAGAATCATGACCAAAATCATAAAGTTAACTTAACAGGAAAGACTACTCAACACTTTTCATACTCATGCATGTCTACAAATACAAACTATAAGCACCATACTCACATGTGCAAGCAGCACTAAACAGAATAACAACAATTACTTATATGCAAGAACATACAATAATTAAACCAAATCAAACATAGATAAATAAGCACATAGTAAATGATACAAGCACATTAAGAACACTTATCTTTTATGAAAGTCACCAACTGTGCGCAGAACTAAGACGTTCCTCCCAGCCATAGATGTTGTTGCTCATAAGATTTCAAGAGCAGGTCACCCCTTATCTGAGGATTAACTCCACTAGGGAAAAAGGCTTCTTAATGTCAGGCTAAGGTCTGAAACTCAACAGAATAGCTCATTCCAAGGTGCCAATGTTGCAACTAGTCTACAATCTCTCATTCCCCACACACATGTCACACCCCAGGAAGTGTTCCCCTTCTTTTCTCAACAATGCCTCGCCTACCCCATTTCCCTTCCAAGGTTCCAGCAACAGGCTAGACAAAAATTCTTTGAGCCCTGCAACCAATTCCCAACGCACCAAGGAAAAGTTCCCAACAAAAATCTCACTTGGAGAGTATGCTCACGGGCCTAACAACCCGCTTCTTCAACAGCAAATCTCTCACCCAGAGAGACTGCTCACGAGCTTGAAAACCCACCTCTTTGACAAAAAATCTTTAGATACAAAACAGAAATCCCTTACAAACTTCTCTATGCATATAAGGTAATAGTTGAATTTTCCTGATAGCTTGACCCCTTCTGCCCACAAGAAAATTACTAACCTCTCCCTCAAAATACACTAAGGCCAGCAATATATATTGCATTTCTTAAACTTGACACTTGTCACCTTCATAAGTATATTTATCCACTTTGTGACTTGTTCCCATCCCAGAGAACTTAGGATAAAATAATTATCCATAACTTTACACTTTTTTGAAAATATTACTAAAATATTCCTTAGGACTTAAGTTTCCCCCCTTTTCCCTTTTTCCAGTGGAGTTATCTCCCCATCTCTTTCTGTCTGATATGTATGTGTGCAGCAGTGTAATATTATTAATAATTGTGATTACATTTACATGGATAGGCGCACTGGCCTATTTGCAACTTGAATCACCTTCTCATAACCACACAGGCTCTCCTACCTCAATACATACACATCCATATATATATATATATATATATATGACTCACCTCGATGCACACTTTCAGGCAATTCATGTGCACTTACTCAAGTGAGTTCAACACTATGAAATGTGTGCACTTACCTAGGTGTGTGCAACACACAGAAATGTGTGCAACACATAGAAATGTGCGCACCCTTTCTTTGATAACAAATTCTTTGTGCACTAATCAGGTGCGCACAGTACCAAAACTTGGTGTGAACAGCTTACCAGCCTATATGTACATTTACATTTACAAATGGTACCATGGGTCATCGGCCTATATGTACAATTAGAAAGGGTTTGGATTATGGATATTATAGATGTGGTCGGTAGTAAGAAGTTGTTGTATTTGGCGATCCACTTCCTTATCCTCATGAGGAGCAAGGAAATAAGAAGGAGCATTGGGAAAAGTGGCTCTAGGAATAAGATCAATGGAATGTTAAATGGGACGAATGGGGGTATCAGCAAGGACATTGTCAAAGGATATGAGTAAAGCATCCATATTAGAAGGAAGGTCGTGAGAAGGGATGTTTGATTCAAACTGAGGGAAATAGACTTGTTGAGACTGATTTGACGAACAACAGGTTGGAAGGAAAGTAAGGCATGATATTTTAGAGAGGATGAGGTGAGGACATAGGTACAACCATCTTTGTAAAGATGATATTGATGATTGAGAGAATGGTATACAATTTGACAGAGTTCCTGATAGGGAATACCTAGAAGCACATCTGCGTTATCAAAGGAGACACATCATAAAGAACAGTATCGCAGAAAGGGCCAATGGAAAAAGTAATGGCAAGACATTGGGTCACCATCACATAGGGACCATCCTTTTGAACCCAACCCAATTGGTATGGTTTCATATAAGGGGTAGTAGGAAACAACAACCACTACACCAAATTCCGATAAATCAAATTCTTTTGGTTACTATTATCGAGGATGATCTTGGTCGATGATTGCTTGATCTGGAAATTGTGAGCAAACAAAGGTGTTGCTGAAGAGTTATGGGAAATAGTGGTCCTGAGCAAGAGAGAGGGGTCTAGTTCCATAGTATTCTCCAAGGTGATCAGTTCAAGGGGAGGCACTTTTCTCGAGGACTCAAGAGCATCATCGAATAAAGTATTGATGGATAAGTTGCACAAAATGGGGAAATGTTTCTAAGTTTCCAAAACTTGTGTTTGAAAAATAGGTGTTCTCATTTCACCATAGAAAATATAGCAATATTGTCACCCAACCATAGGCACAAAGGAAACCCCCGAGCACCTTAACCTTGATAGACATAATAATTCAGGAAGAAAACTAATAGCCAACGAAGTTTGTGCACCTTTATCCAAGGCTAGCACACCAATCAAGAATAACCAAAGACCAAGAATAAATTCCAAACCATAACCAAGAGACCAAGTCACCATTGTTGTAGCTTCATTTGTCCTCCAGTCATGCGCACTTCTTTTCCTTATGCAGTTGTGAGTGAGTGAGTGACAAATGAGATCTAGCGCCCTCTATTTATCTTCTCTATCTCACTTGACTGGTCTGACTTCTCTTTCTGGAGGCTAATAACTCAATATTAAATATTCTCTTGAGCAGACTTGTCTTCTAGGGTTATTATCCAACGTTTTAGGGTTTCTCTTACTTCCTGGAATATTCTAGTCTCGTCAAAGGTCACATGTGGAGGTTAATACCTCCTACAGCTACCATAATATCAACACTCCCTCCTATATAGGGAGGTATTAAAGGCAATGGTATTGATAAAAAATAGACCATTCAATCAGTATCATCATCATAGCCACATAGGCTATATCATGAGCAAATCACGAGCACCATCATCACTATCCAACTAGATAGTCTCCATGGCAATTAGAACAATGCCATCCAATAGAGCACAAATGTGTCTATACATAGTAGTATACAACTACTATCTAGTGGTACACAACCACTCCTAGTAGCACATTGCTACTAATCGATGACACACAATCACTACCAGTGGATCACATCCACCACGGTAGCATACAACTATTGTCCAAAGACATGCGATCTCTATAATAATAATATCATCTAATATCAAAAATATCATGATACAAATTGAGTAATTTGGGCCATTCTTCCACTCAAAACTGTGAGATATGGAAAATCATCTACCCTCGGAAAGTGAAGCATCAGTCATGGGATATCTAGACTATTCTTCTCGAGCATAGAAGAATAATTGTCCCTAATTTCTGAACCTGGACCATTCACCTAATTGGTCCATTCCTCTGGTACTAATCATAGTGCAACCTGGAGAGAATGAGTCTTCCATAGGGAACGATTGTCCCTAATTGTTGAACCTAGAACATTCACCTAACTGGGCCATTCCTATGGCACTAATCACAGTGAAACCTAGAGAGAATGAGTCTACCCTAGGGAATGATTGTCCTACACCAACCTCCAATGGACCATAATTCGAAATTGCTCACAATTGTGAACTTCGAAAGAATGACTGCCTGACGAGACGAACCATTCTACTTAACCACTACTTATAGTGACTACCAAGAATAATGATTGTCCTAGACCATTCCCCGGCACTATCCACAAGGGGAATCAATGTCTATGGTACATCAACAATCTATCGGACCATTTTCATTACGAAAATGATTTTTCGATCTAGACAATTTTCTAAACTAGAAAATGATTGTCCGTCAGAAATCTCGAACCACTTTTCAGACTAGAAAGAAACTTCCCAACCTGGACCATTTTCCAAACTGGAAAATGACTGTCCATAAATCAATAACATATTAGTGCTCCCTCCCAAATTGGGAGTAATCACTTCCCTTTCCAACAAGGAAGTCATCTCCATGAGCCCCAGCTTGTCCCTTAAGTATGCAAACTTTTCATCTTTGAAAGAGGATTTACCAAAATATTTGTTATCTGCTCATTTGTGGAGATATATTGGAGAACCACTTCTCCCTTATGGAATTTATCACGGAGAAAATAATGCTTGATCTCAATGTGCTTCGACCTGTCATGGAACACCAGGTTCTATGAAAGCTTCACATAGCTCTAATCATTATAATATATCACGGTTGAATCCAACACCTTATCTAAGAGTCCAAAAACCAACTTACGGGACCACATTTCTTTCATACAAGTATCACAAGATGCAATATACTATTCTTATACAGTGTTGAGTGCAACATACTTCTCTTTCCTGCCAACCCATGATATTGTGGCAAAGCTCAAACCGAAACATATCCAAGAATCACTTCTTCTGCTATCTGCACTCCCTGCTCAATCTGAATTGATAAATCCATGAAATTGTACTCAAACATTCCACGAAGACATTTCAAGGCATGCTTTACAATTATTCAATTCTCGTGGTTGGGTTCCATATAAAACTAGCTCAACATGTTCACAACAAAGAAAATGTTTGGCCTAGTATTAATCAAGTAAATCAAAGAGCCAATCAAATGTTGGTACAGGGGTGAGTCTACTGGATCAGAGTCTCTCAACTTATTCATATCTTTCATCATGGAAGTTTTCCAAGGATTTGCAATCCATCATCCTGGACTATCGAGTAACCATTCTAATACACTTTCTCTATCATAGGAACTTTTCACCACTCTTTTGTTGTACATGAGATACTCTGCATTAAGTTGCTTGAATCCATACAAGGTCTTCTTCCATTTGCATACATGGGTCTCTTTCTAGTATACCTCAAAACCTTAAGATATCTCTACATAATATTCTTTCTCAATTTTCTCTCACTGGGAAGAACAGTATTTTACATCCAACCGATGTAAACTTCAATCCATGGATATTGCAAGAGATATAATAGCTCAGATAGAGGTATATCTGGTTTATTGGAACAAATTGTCTTCATAGTCTTCTCCCTCCTTCTGGGAGAACCTCTATTTTTTAATCTCATCTTGTATCTATCAATGCTTCCATTCATAAGTCTTTTTCACAATTTCTTACATACATTGTTCTTCATCACAGCTTCCATTCCTTCTGCTTGACTACTTCTAGTGGGTTCAAACCATGCTAGTAGTATTATGATTCTCGGTATAATAATTGGCTGTTATGGATTTTGTTTCTTTCTTTGAAATATTCATGTTCTTCCTCATGTTCCTTTTTAACTTTGGGGTCCATGGAGTCTTTTATAGATTCCATGCCCTTCAATCCTGAAGATTCCAACTTCTTCCTTTCAACATAGAGATGTATATGGACAACCAAGAATTCTCAAGGCTTATTTTCAAAGAAAAGCTTCTTCTAGAGTCAAACTGAATGGCTTCTACTTCCAATTAAAAACATGGACAGATATTACATAGTATTTTAGGATTCTTCTTCACTAGATTGTATCATTTAGGATTAGCTCCCTCCTAATCCCGGATTCATGCCTGAATTCATTCTCTTCTTTTGGAATTTTGTAATCAACTCCCTCTATCTGAGAGAGTCCATGCTTTCGTATGCATCCTTACTACATTCTACAAAGTGTCACAAATCTTATTATAGTTTCCTTTGAATTTTTTTTGTTCTAACTCTTTCTGGGTCTCTTCAAGTTTGATTCTGATTATGGACTATCTGGATGTTGTTACTTATATAATATATTCCTCAAGAATTCTTCACCAGAGATTGTCAATGTACTTCATTTTTTTCATGTACATTACTTGACTAGTAGTCATTGTAATAGAAATCCTTATCTTGTTATTCTTCCGTAGGTATTGTTTCACTAACCATATTATCTTCTAAGAAATAGATACACATAACATGTACAAGAACTATGTAAATATGGTGTGTACAAGAACTATGTTACAGAATAATATTGTTTCCTTGACTAGAAGAAGAAGTCTACTTCATCCTTCTTGACTTTCTTTGAGGGTTCCTTTTCTTCGGCAATTGTTACGTCATGTGTTTCCTTCCTTTTCTTTAACTCGGGACAATGGTTCCTATAGTGACCATATCTTTCACAATTGAAGCATTGTATTTTTGACCTACCCTTTTCTTGATTTGGTTTCTTCCTTGAACCAAACTTCTTCTTATTCCTGAAATTCTTGAACTTTGTTGTGAATGCTTGATCATCATATTTATTTTTGGATTTATATTTTGCGCTAATCCTTGATTCTTCTTGTGCACAACAAGTCCAAAGCTCTTCAAATGTGGGATACTTATTTCTTTTGTCCATGCTTGTAGAAAATGAATCCCATGTATTGGGAAGGCCATTGAGTACTATATTTACTAATTCCTTTTCTGAAATGATTTCCTCAATAACTTTTAGTTGATATCTTAACTGAGATATTCTTACAAAGTATGATGTTATGTTTTCATCATCATTAATTTTCATGTCACAAAGCTCATTCTTTAGACTCATCACTTGTCCAATGTTTCTGAACGAGAAGAGGTTAGTAAAGGCATCGTACATTTCTTAGATGAGTCAAGATGAGAGATGTAGGGTATCAAATAGTCTTTTACAGAGTCCACTATGATTCTCATAGCATTGTGTTGACAGGCATAATTGACACATCGTCAACTGGAAGGTCAAATCCAGACCAGGGTTGTCTAAATAACCCAAGCCATTTGGAATGAAATGACCCCGATGGGTTTAATGGCTCTGTTGGCCAACTAAAGTCCTAAAAATTAATAAAATAAATGAAACTAATCTATAAAGATACGATACTACAAATGTAAGTTTAATAATTTGCAAGTGTCGAAACAGAAACATGAATATGTGCATATGATCATAAACAGTATATATACAATTTACAAGATTTACTGGATATCTTGCGAAAAAAGGATGTTTTTGAAAGTGTTTATAAAAGAGATAAAGAAATCACATACATATTTATGTTTTCTGTTGAATATTTAAAAGTCTAAAACTAATGAATGATAAACAATCAAAGCTAATCTAGGATTTTCTTATTTCATTAATAAATAAATTAACTAAATAACAAGTAAACTAACCTGTAACTAATCGACTAAACTGAATTTACCTCCTTGTGCAATTCAAGCTCCTAATTGTCCTGCGTATGAGGGAAACCTGTAATAGAATAGAGCTAATACTCTCAGAACAAACTCAAAGATGCATTGGAGCAGGAATATAACAACAGAATGATAAATGTACAGATCTAAAGACCTTATGATAATCAATACTTATAAAGAGAGGAAAATCAATTTAAAGCATTAATGTGATCCATCATTTAATATTTAGAATAAATCGACAATAATTAAATGGCAGATTTATCACAGATGTAAAAGGGAACAACAAATTACAGACGTCATCAAAATACTTAATAATATGAAATACCATATGATAACTAGACTAAATTTGCATCAAACGGTATAACATTTCATAAGATGGAGGCAAAAAAAAACATAATGGGGTAAGCGTCACATAGCTCTAAAGCCAAAAGGTGAGCAGCTTCTCCATATCAGTCTTCAAAATCATATGCCCATAATGTATCCCAGCCAAATATGTCTTCAATACTAATAGTGATCAGTATTTAAACTAGCTTAGGATTCGCATACTCTTATCATGCAAGATAGAGTGCAATCCCCAAAAAATAGACAGTATTACAAAAATAGTCAAACTGGAAACCACTCCTGTATGAGTTGGTTTGTCAAAATAATAACAAAGTTTTTTCAACAAAAAAGAAAGAAACTATTGATTAATAGAACGTATGATCCAAGATGTTTTCTCCATGCAATCAACATCATAATCATTAATTTCCTGTAGATAGAAAAACAAATTTGATATTCAGAAAATAATGCTAACTAATATTTAGAAACAAACTGGCTACAGAATCATAGATTCTGTAGCTAGTCTTATTATTATCAAAGGAAATAAAAATTAAATCTTCCTATTTTTTATTTTTCATAACAGAATGAAATAAAATTAAACAAAATCATTTTTACCATTAGAAATTAGCAAATGAAGGATCGGACAGTTCTGAATTTATGATGGCTTTGAAGTTGGCTGTATTTTTTATGATTATATTACCGGATCTATTGGGCCTTTTATTTGCTCGCTATGTACATGCTTTCAACTCTTATTTTTCTTGTTCAAGTAAAGCATTGCGAGCTACCAAACGTTTTACTTGTGCCTACAACAACGGAATTTCCTTGTAATAGTGTTCTATCCAATCTAAGAAAGTGTCACAATGCACTAGTTCTATAGCAGACCGATGTGGAATGTATTTAGCAACGGGTTTTTCCTGTTTCCCTGTGGCTTGTTTCAAGTCGCGGCTAATGCTATCAAAACCTTATGTGCCTTTGAGACACAGAGGTAACCTAAAGGCAAAGTCATATTGTTCATCTTGACCAGTAGTTTCGTTCTTGAGACATTGGTTGTCTGGATATTCCTGAGCAAGGAAATCATTTATCTCTTGATCTGAACAGTGATTATTGACCTCGATCATATATATCGAGCTCAAATGATCCTTTTTTTGATTCCTTAAACTCCTCAATATCAATAAACCAGACCTCTTATTCATAAAATTGAAATCTAAACTTTTCTTTTTCTTACCCTTACAAATTTTCCTTACAGTAGGTTTATCATTATGATTCTGATTAGGTTCATTTGCAAGCACAGGGGAAAGTTTTCCTTTTAATTCATCTACTACATGTTCCAATGATTTCCTCGACGAGAACATACATCGTGATTTCTTGACCACGGGGATTTGTAAAACAATAGACATGGATTCATTAATTTCACAACCATTAGGTGAATTGAAACCCTGACTTTCGGTCCCAGGACTATCCAAATTGGGGTTTACAATTAAAGGTGGGTTCACTGTATTTTCGGTCTAGGCAGAACCATTTCGACTCAGTAAAATTTTTGAATTGTCTCTAATTTGTGATAGGTGTGATAGCAACAGGATTTTAATGAGCTTGTGATGAAAAAGACTCGACAGAGAGTTCATGCTCTGTCGCTTATAGAGTTTTGACATTTTATATAGGCTCATTAACAAGTAGAACGGCATGTTCAACTCAAACCCTACGAATAACATGAGCAGTCGGATATGGTATAAAAATACCAAACCATACCTGCCTTTTCATGTGATAAATTGTTTCAAAATAAAAATAAGGCCATGCCATCGGGGTTTCAAGAGGTTAATGGGAATACATTTAGGGTTGCAGGTAGATTGACAAGAGGTCATGAACAAGCTCCATGGAACATCCTCCAATTTGGCATTTTTAAACCACTTTTCACCTTCCTATGGGAGTCCTGTCGCTCGGGCTACAAAGTCCTATGTGACCTCCAATTTCACATCCCTGACCTTGGCCCTAAACCCATCAAATATCTACACAAAGGACTGTGCGACCCCAATATTGTACCCATCGAATTTCCTGAGGAAGATATCCCAACCGTGAGCCTTCAAATCATCGGATGGCATCATTGTGGGCAAGAAGAGATTGACATTCATTCGGTTCGATTCAAACCACAGGGGCCATGGCCACCGTGAAAAGGACACAAAATATATCATAGGGGGGAGACTTGGGATTCTAATAAACAAGTAGCAAAGAGAGTTTTGTGCAAACTAAAATGGCCCGAAAACTACGAAGTTTGGAGACTGCCATATCTTGATAAAATGAGTTTGTGAAAATGAAAAACCAGAGGGCGCGCAAAACTATGAACCATTACCCATAATGAATACCAAACCCTCCACCAGTATAAAATTCCAATTCAAATAATGAATGGTTTCATTAATGCACAGGACAACAGGATGAGGTAAAGTCGTGGGTACATCAGACATGTACCAAGCGACATGAATCTTGATATGACTGTTGAGAGAATGAAACCCATATCGAATGTTAATCCAATGTTTTGGGCATTCATACATTTCAAAAATCAAAACCAAACGATCAATCATAGCACCGATTAAGTCATGATACCCATAATACATAAATATTGTGGTAGTGAAGTGATCAATGGGTTTATAAAACTAGAAGCTTAGCAACACATGGGTTTCTTCAAGGTGTAGTTTATTTGGTAAAATGAAATAAGAAAACACAAACTGCAAAATAATTACCCAAACGAAGTTTTTCGTTTGAATTTCATGCTTGCAGTCATGAAATTCAAACAAAGAAAACGAAAAACTCATAAGATAAGTTCAGCGCAATCATTTCCTCGAAGGTCAGGAACATAAGCGTTTATAAATGTAAGGAGGTGGCAGCTACAGAAAGATATAATATTTTTGTGATGATTTTAATTGTGATAAAAATCGACTGAATTGGTGGCTTTCAACAATGGTGACATGCTGGGCGAAGCAGTTATCTCTGCATCACCAAAAAATTTATGTCAAGGGATCAGATGAAATAATTTTTTAGAAACAGTTAACAACAGATCAAGCATTCCAATCATAACTCAGAAAATAATGCATTTTAGCATTGGATGTATTTATGTATGACAATGTAATTTGGTATCTTATTTTGATCACAGACATAGTGATGTTTATACAAATGACTTCAATACCGTTGACAGGGCCTATGTTGCCAGCAGGCATCCATAGCCTCAGTAGGGATGTCATTTAACCCACTCTAGTACCTTTGTCCTATCCAAGAGTCATCCATTCATGATAAAAACACCTTCATTCTTGATCATATCAAAATACATACCTGAGAATCTTCTTAAACCCAGCATTGCTTCGCTGCCAGCAAGCCTGTTCAGTGCCCCGACGAAGTTGCCTTGGTATCATGAGTGCATTTACCTGCTGCTATCATACCTATCCAGTGTCCCAATGGGTTTGCAAACACTTCCCACACATCACAGTGCTTCCAACTCTCTAGAATTTGTTAATAAATTTGCAGAAACTTCATGATATTCAAGAGAGTGGGGTGATACTGAAAATCTCATAGTTTGGAATGAAAAGTCTGATCATTTGCAAATTAATTTTCTATTTTGATGACTTTTATCATGATTTGGACGGTTAGGTTTTTGTTAAGAAATCATCTCTAAGATCGCGAAGTTCACTGAGTTGTTCTCATTAAAATAGGGGAAGTGTTAGAATTTTGTTAAGGATAATTGCATATTCCTGTGTTTTTAAAGAGAAACCAGGAACATTTTTTGAACAAAAACTTGCCCATGTTGATCTGAGTTTTAGTACTTACTGCTCAAATGCTTGAAAATATTTCAACTATTGCTACAGAACAAGAGTTTTGATTCCCTTCAACAATTTAAATGGTGATCCAGACATAATGATTCAGAAAACAAATAAAAATCAAGCAAAATAAAAAGAACCAAAATCAAGAAGAGAAAAGAAAATCAAAAATATTTAAAAGAGGGTGGATCAGAAATAATCAGGTGAAATACCTCTTGAGAACCTGGCCATTCACCAGGAAAGTCTCTGGTTGTCCCTCCAAATTATGCAGACGAAACGAGCTAGGACCCAATTTTTCAGAAATTACAAATGGTCCCAGCCACAAGTTTTGGAACTTGGCATGTTCCCTCTTACCCTCATGGGATTTGTCCCACTTGAGAACCAAATCTCCAACATCAAAATTCCTATCGGAAGATAAATTTGAATCAAACCATATTTTTACAATTTGCTAGTGCTGATCCAATTTTTGTTTTTCTTGTGTTCTCACCTCCTCTAGTTTTAACAAAACATTTATCCGGTTTTCTAGAGGAGGGCACTCCTCTTCTTGAACTTCCTGCGATAGTTGTAGAGAAGGAAGTAATACATGCGGATAGAGAATGGTTTCTCTTCCATAGATGAGAAAAAAAGGGAATTACCAACAAAAGCTTTCAGAGTTACCCTATCAGCCCAAAGTGCATTGTACAATGCATTGTGCCAATTCTTATGATTTTCTGAAACTGTCCTTTTAATCATCTTGATTAATTTCTTATTTGTCGATTCTGCTAGACCATTCCCTTGAGGGTAGTAGCTGAAAGAATACTTCAATTTGATCCCATTTTCCAGAGCGAAAAAATTCATATCAAGGGACGAAAAATAAGAGGCATTATCAAAAACCAGACATTCAGCAACGTTGAATTGAGTGATGATATGGGAGTTTAGAAAAGACACTACCTGATTGGTGTTGACTACTTTTAAAGGTACAGCTTCAGACCATCTTGTAAAATATTCTGTTGTTGTAAGGATATACTTGTCCTGCTGCAAATAAGAGGGATTGATTGGTCCTATGATGTCTAGGTTCCATTGCTGAAAAGGTGTGTCTACAGTAACAGTTTGCATAGGGAAAGTTTCATTTTTCACCCGTCCTGCAACCTTTTGGCAAATTATACATTTGCGGGACAGTGTATGGGAATATTTAAACAAGGTAGGACAATAGTATCCATCTCTTAGCACTTTTTGGGCAATGGTATCTCCACTGAAATGACCACCGACCTCACCTACATGAAGTTCAGTCAACACTCTTTCGGACTCCTCCTTCTCTAAACAACGCAGAAAAACACCATCAAAGTTCTTTCGAAATAAAATATCATTGATTAACTAGAAAGATGCAGATTTAAGCCCAAGTGCTCTTCTATTTTTGGGATCAAGATTGCGGGGAGCATATCCATGCGTTAAATAGAATCTAATGTTCGCATACCAAGAATTGGGTGTACCTTGTGCACAACTGATATGTTTTTGGTTATGTTGATTTATAGTTGATGTATTTATTTGAATTTCATGTTTCTCAACTGAATCAGCCACTAGTTTACATAGGCCTTGACCTCTAACAATTTGTGCAGGAGTTATTTCAAGGTCATATCCCTGTAGCGAAATCATCCAATTATCCCTTTTCTCACCCAGTGCTTTTTGTACTAACAGGTTTCTCATAGCAGGGTAAGGAACAACAACTTTGGTTCTGGATTTCAACAGGTAAGACTGGAAGTGTTTCACTGCTTTGAAAACAGCATATGCCTATTGATCTACTGTTGGGTAATTAAGTTATGCCCCTTTAAAATCTGAGCTCATGAAGGCAATGGGTATCTCATTGCTTTCAGCATTTTTCTATGTAAGTACAGCAGCATAAGATCGGTCAGATGAAAAAGTGTAAAGACTGAAATCCTGAGAAAAATCGGGACTCATCAAGGAAGGGGATTCTATTACTAATTTTCTAATTGAATCGAAACCCTGACATTCTTGTGGTCCCCAATGGTACAAAACATCCTTTTTAATTAAATTTTGTAACGTTCTAACCATTTCTGAGAAACTTGGGACAAATCTTCTGACGAAATTAATCTTGCCCAAAAAGGATTGCATAGCCTTTTTGGAAGGAGGGGGAAGTTTAGCAATGGCTTGGGTTCTTTCGAGGTCAATAATCATTCCATCCTTAGACACTATAAGCCCAATTAGATTACCTTTCTCTACTACAAATATTGATTTCATAGGGTTGAGAGATATGTCAAACTTGTGGGATCGTTCCAGGACATCCCTAAGGTGAGACAAGTGATATTTCTTGTTTTTAGAAAAGACGGTGACATCATCAATATAGACCACAAATGATTGGTTAATGAGGCCATGGAAAGAAATATCCATTGCTCTCTGTAAAGTGGCACCGGCGTTTATCAGTACAAAAGGAATTTTCATGTAGGCGTAAGTTCCTCATGGGGTACAAAACATGATTTTGAGTTGGTATGAAGGAGACATAAGGACCTGGTTGTATCCCAAAAATCCATCTAATAGAGATAGTATTTCAGAACCAGGAACATGTTGTAGAATTTGTTCCATTGGAGGAATAAGGTAGTTGTCTTTATCAGACGCTCGATTTAGGTTATGAAAATCGACACAAAGTCAAATTTCACCACTTTTCTTCCTTACAGGGACTAAATTGGACACCCATTGAGTGTGCCTTACAGAGAAAATTATCTTTGCAGTTAGTAATTTGTTTAGTTTTTTTTTAACAATAGATTCCAATTTAGGATGCATTTTCCTCAATTTCTGTTGAAAAGGATGGGTCTGGGGTTTCATAGGTATTACATGTTGTATGATGTTTGGATTGAAATTTTTCAGGTCATCATATGTCCAAGCAAATACGTCTTTAAATTCTTTAAACAATTTTATGAAAGTATATCTTTCTTGCTCAGAACATCCCTTTCCCAGATTAATATTTTGAGGATTATCTTTTGTTCCTAAATTTACAGTCTCATAGATCAAGGAGGAATTGTTAGTCTTTCAATTTACTGCCCCTCTAAAATTGTCATGTAAGTCATAAAATTTCTCTAATCTCACAACGGATTTGGGGATAGAGTTTATCATATTGGACATCACTTCAGGAGATCGAAGATCAGATATTACTGTGAAGTCTCGAAGATTCTCGTCGTGAGTGCCCTCATCAATGACTACATCCTGGAAGGTATCTTCCATATGCAGGAAGTTGATGATTTGTTGGTCATCATCGAATACTCTCCAATTTGTGATGTTGTCCGGAATCGATGTCCTGAACAACAATTTGATCAAAAATGCATTAGGGGAAAAACCTTTAGCGGGCAACAATTTGGAAGCAACATTGGCCAGTAAATCAGATTATGAATTACTCATCCTAGGAATGGAATGTATATTAAATGCTAGAAATTTGTGCATCAGACTCCATACCTCGGTTTGGTAACTCTTCAGATGTGGTGACAAGCAATGTATTGTGTTTCTTACCTGTTTGACTACGATTTCTGAATCACCAAATACTACTAAATTTTGTATGTCCATGTCTAATGCTTTATGAAGTCCCTGGAGAAGTGTTTCGTATTTGACAGTGTTGTTAGTACATTCAAACTATAATTGACAAGCAATAAAAGTTTTATTACTTGTAGGATCAATCGGTACACAACCAGCACCTGCTCCTTCTTTCGATTTGGATCCATCAAAATATAGGGACCATATTTGTGGGTCATAATTAGTACTTGGTGTATTTGAAAAAGTTGGTGTCTGCGTATAGGATGTAACTTCAGACTGTTGTCCTGGATCAGTGATAGAAGAGATTTTGGTCATGAAATTACCAAAGAAGGTGTTCATTCCCTGTGTTTCAAATTAATTTGTGGATGTAATGAAAGGCTCATTTGGATCATTCAGGTTTATCACGGTATGCTTAAGATAATGTTCTCTATTTATATTGATTTTGTTGGGCTATCCATTTTCAAGCATCCACAAGTGAGACCAGTCTGTTGCAAAATAATCATGCAGTTGTTCTGACCGGTCTCTTCTTAAAAACAGACCATAACCTTCAGGAATATCAACAAATATTATATCAATTACTTGATGAAGTTTAGGATTGGATGATAGTCTAATCATCACATCCTTAAGCTCACCAATTACTTTAACATTCGTTCGATCTAGCTGAATTATTTTAAGACCATAAGGTTTTACTTCTGCATTAATTTTATGACATACAGATAGAGGCATCACATTTGATGATGCACCAAATTCGACCATACAATTATGTACATTCCTATTAAAAATCTCAAAATTCAATAAAAAAGGTGGGACATTTTTTCGTGTGGAAACAGCAGAATTCTATTGATTCTTTATTGTTGTCCCTAAAACAGTTTTATCTCCATTTCCTACAGTTTTTTCTGCTAAGTCCCTTTTGTCTTAAAGTTCAGATGTCTTTTTAGTTGGGACATTTTTTGTTGCATTTGAATCAATTTCTACTGATTTTTTGTTGTTGATATCATTCTTTTTATTGTTTTCAACGATGCTTTGAAGCATTTTCTGCAAAATAAGAGAAAATTTCAGCAATTCAAAAATAGAAATATTAGCCCTCAATTTTTTCAGATCTTCAATTAAATCATACTCTAAAACTGGGGTTGCTAGGCTTTGTTTAATTTCAGTTTGCTTTGACTATTTTGGAAACACATTTTTACTTACTTCAGGAGGGGGTTTGGTCTGCGTTTTGCTTCTTGTGTTGTAGGGGTGGACAGTTTTGAAATTTGCTTGGAAGATAATGTCCGACAAGTGACCGAAAACAAGAGGAGATGAGTCCTCCTTTTCTAGTACCTCTTCCTCAACTGTATCATCAGAATTTTCAGGAGGAACAAAAACAGAATTATCATTTGCTTCTAAGATGGTTTGCAAAGCATATTGTAAACTTGCGAATTTTAGACCTTTTGTGGTCGGGTTTGGCCAGTTTGGAGAAAAAGGATTTCTAAAAGGAGGTTTGAAACTTCCTTTGCTTATGGATGCCTCCTCGGTTGATCTCTTCAATTCAATGACCTGATTGGACAGTTTTTAGAAATCTTTCTGCAAGCTCTCTAAGTCTAAATTTTCTTGTTGATTTTTAGGTTGGGGAGGCCTAGTGAGAATTTCTATTTTCTTTTTAAAGGACGAAGTCATTTCCGTTTCATTGTTAAGATTATCTTTTAAGCTCAATATATCTTTCTCAATTTGACTTGCCTCCTCAAAGGCCTCTAACAATGTGTTCTTTTGGACCTTTTAACCCATATGGCTATGTTATTCTGCAAGGCTTTAGCATAATATGCAACAATTAAACTTTCTGCAGGCATCGAATCTGCAGAGATTTTGTTTTTTAAAGTAAGAAATATTTGGTTAAAGTCTTTCACTTTTTCTTGAAGGTTCATTTTTAAGCTGGACAATTCCATAACCAAGATTTCCAGTGATTTATCATCTCCAAATTTTTCCAGAAAACAAGTTTCAAACTTGTCCCAAGATACGATGGTATGGGGTTGTTGAGCGAAATACCAGGTTGAGGCATTTCCCTCAAAAGAATAAGGAAATAATCTGCATAATACATCCTCGTGTTCAACGCTCTAGAGTATAATGGCCAACATTAATTTCTTGATGTGATCCTCAATTGAGATCTTTGAATCTAGATCAAATTTGGGCAGTCATTTCTCCAGATGCTTAGGTAATGGGTGTTGGGGTCCAGGTACATCCACGGCATCTTGATCGAGCCAGGTTCTGGCAAGATTATTTTGGTTTTCCATGGGAGTTGGTGGTGTCGAAGGCTGAGATGGTTCTGATGAATAACTGCCTTCATCTGAAGACTCTCCTCCTAAAGAGGATGGAGAAGAACCAGGTGGAGACGATGGATTGCCAGATACTATAGCACCAAGGATAGGTTCTTCCATAGGATTGGTAGTATTACCACCTAAAAGGTTTTCGGGCAGACCAGTGCCTTGAAGTTTCTCTTGAAAGTTTGTAAAGCCAAGGGGTTGATTGAGTTTCCTACTAGATTTTCTAATACGGGATAAAGCACTATGAGTTCTTATGAGTGACTGGCGGACAATTTCTTGGACGTCAATGTCTTGAGGGAGTGGTGTCACTGGTTCAACAGGAATATCAGGGTTATCGTTTGAGGTAGTTGTTGTTTCAAGTGTAACATTTTTTTGGGAGAGACTATGAGTTACGATAGGAGTGTGAGTGTGTGGGGGAGTCTTACGACCTCCACCTACGATCAATTTATTTCAATCCCTCCTTCTGCCGCCATTTGTTGGCGGGCATAATTGACACACCGTCAACTGGAAGGTCAAATCTGGACCGGGGTTGCCTAAATAACCCAATCCGTTTGGAATGAAATGACCCGGCGGGTTTAATGGCTCTATTGGCCAACTAAAGTCCTAAAAATAATAAAATAAATGAAACTAATATATAAAGCTATGATACTACTAATATAATTTTAATAATTTACAAGTGTCGAAATATAAACATGAATATGTGCATATGATTATAAACAGTGTATATACAATTTACAAGATTTACTGGATATCTTGAGAAAAATGATGTTTTTGAAAGTGTTTATAAAAGAGATAAAGAAAGCACATACATTTTTATGTTTTCTGTTGAATATTTAAAAGTCTAAAACTAATGAATGCTAAACAAATATAATTGAAATAAGAATAGACAAACAATCAAAGATAATTTAGGTTGTTCTTGTTTCATTAATAAATAACTTAACTAAATAACAAGTAAACTAACCTGTAACTAATCGACTAAACTGAATTTATCTCCCTGTGCAATTCAAGCTCCTAACTGTCTTGAGTATGAGGGAAACCTATAACAGAACAGAGCTTATACTCCCGGAACAAACTCAAAGATGCATTGGAGCAAGAATATAACAACAGAATGATAAATATACAGATCTGAAGACCTTATGATAATCAATACTTATAAAGAGAGGAAACTCAATTTAAAGCATTAATTTGATCCATCATTTAATATTTAGAATAAATCGACAATAATTAAATGGAAGATTGATCACAGATGTAAAAGGGAACAACAAATTATAGACATCATCAAAATACTTAATAATATGAAATACCATACGATAACCAGACTAAAATTGCATCAAACATAATAACATTTCATAAGATGGAGGCAAAAAAAACATAATGGGGTAAACGTCACACAAGTCTTAAGCCAAAAGGTGAGAAGCTTCTCCATATCAGTCTTCAAAATCATATGTCCATAATGTATCCCAGCCAAAGATGTCTTCACTACTAACAGTGATCACTATTTAAACTAGCCTAGGATTCACATACTCTTATCATACAAGATAGAGTGCAATCCCCAAAAAATAGACAGTATTACAAAAATAGTCAAACTAGAAACCACTCCTGTATGAGTTGGTTTGTCAAAATAATAACAAAGCTTTTTCAACAAAAAAGAAAGAAACTATTGATTAATATAAAGTATGATCCAAGATGTTTTCTCCATGTAATCAGCATCATAATCATCAATTTCCTATAGATAGCAAAACAAATTTGATATTCAGAAAATAATGCTAACTAATATTCAGAAACAGATTGGCCACATAATCATAGATTATGTAGCTAGTCTTATTATTAACAAAGGAAATCAAAATTAAATCTTCCTATTTTTTATTTTTCATAACAAAATGAAATAAAATTAAACAAAATTATTTTTACCATTAGAAATTAGCAAATGAAGGATCGGACAGTTATGAATTTACGATGGCTTTGAAGTTGGTTGTATTTTTTATGATTATATTACCAGATATCTTGGGTCTTTTATTTTCTCGCTCTGTACATGCTTTCAACTCTTGGTTTTCTTGTTCAAGTAAAGCATTGCGATCTTCCAAATGTTTTACTTGTGCCTACAACAACGGAATGTCCCTGTAATAGTGTTCTATAAAATCTAAGCAAGTATCACAATGCACTAGTGCTATAGCAGACCGATGTGTAATGTATTCAACAACGGGTTTTTCTTGTTTCCATGTGGCTTGTTTCAAGTTGTGGCTAATGCCATCAAAACCTTTTGTGCCTTTGAGACACAGAGGTAACCTAGAGACAAAGTCATACTATTCATCTTGACCATTAGTTTCATTCCCAAGACATTGGTTGTCCGGATCTTCCTGAGCACTGAAATCATTAATCTCTTGATCTAAATAGTGATCATTGACCTCAATCATAGAGATCAAGCTCAAATGATCCTTTTTTCGATTCCTTAAAATCCTAGATATCAATCGACCAAACCTCTTATTCATAAAATTAAAATATGAACTTTGTTTTTTCTTATCCTTACGAATTTTCAAGCACATGAGAAACTTTTCCTTTTAATTAATCTACTACCTGTTCCAACTATTTCCTGGATGAGAACATACATCATGCTTTATTAACCACAGGGGTTTGCAAAACAATAGACACAGATTTATTAATCTCACAACCATCAGGTGAATTGAAACCCTGACTTTCGGTCCCGGGACTATCCAAATTGGGGTTTACAATTAAAGGCAGGTTCATTGTATTGTCAGTCTGGGCAAAACCATTTTGACTCAGGAAACTTTCCCAATTGTCTCTGATTTGTGATAGGTGTGATAGCAACAGGATTTTAATGAGCCTGTGATGAAAAGGACTCAACAAAGATTTCATGCTCTGTCGCTTATAGCATTTTGACATTTTATATAGGCTCATTAACAAGTAGAACAGCATGTTCAACTCAAACCCTATGAATAACATGAGTAGTCGGATATGGTATAAAAAGACCAAACCGTACCTGCCTTCGCGTGTGATAAACTGTTTCAAAAACAAAATAATTCCATGCCATCGGGGTTTCAAGAGGTTAATGTGAATACCTTTATGGAAATAGGTAGACTGGCGAGAGGTCATGAACAAGCTCCATGGAACATCCTCCAATTTGGCATTTTTAAACCACTTTTCCCTTCCTGCAGGAGTCCTTTCGCCTAGGCTACAAAGTCCTCTGTGACCTCCAATTGCACATACCTGACCTTAGCCCTAAACCCATCAAATTTCTGTGTAAAGGCCTGTGCGACTGCAAGATTGTATCCATCAAATTTCCTGAGGAAGATATCCCAATCGTGAGCCTTCAAATCATCGATGGAATCATCGTGGGCAAGAAGAGCTTGACAGTTGTTTGGTTCGATTCGAACCACAGGGTCCATGGCCACCGTGAAAAGGACACAAAAGATATCACAGGGGGGAGACTTGGGATTTCAATAAATGAGTAGCAGAGAGAGGTCTATGCAAACTAAAATGGCTCAAAAACTACGAAGTTTGGAGACTGCCATAGCTTGATAAAATGAGTTTGTGAAAATGAAAAACCAGAGGGCGTGCAGAACTATGAGCCATTACCCATAATGAATACCAAACCCTCCACCAGTATCAAACACCAATTCGAATAATGAATGGTTTCATTAATGCACAAGACAGCAGGGTGAGGTAAAGTCATGGGTACATCAGACCTGTACCAAGCGTCATGAATGTGTATATGATCGTTGAGAGCATGAAACCCATATCAAATGTTAATCCAATGTTTTGCGCATTCATAAAGTTCAAAAATCAAAACCAAACGATCAAGCATAGAACTGATTAAGTCATGATACCCATAATACATAAAGATTGTGGTAGTGAATTGATCAATGGATTTATAAAACTAGAAGCTTCACAACACATGGGTTTCCTCAAGGTGTAGTTTATTTGGTAAAATGAAATAAGTAAAACACAAACTGCAGAATAATTACCCAAATGAAGTTTTTCGTTTGAATTTCATGCTTGCAGTCATGAAATTCAAACAAGGCAAATAAAAAATAAAATGAAAAACTCATAAGATAATTTCAGCCCAATCATTTCCTCAAAGGTAAGGAACATAAGCGTTTATAAATGTAAGGAGGTGGTAGCTACAGAAAGATATAATATTTTGGTGATGATTTTAATTGTGATAAAAATTGACAGAATTGGAGGCTGCCAACACGTTGATGTCATTGTCCTTGAACTTCTCCATAACTGCAACATTCTGAGGTTCCTTCTATTTTCCTGCTTCAAACTGTGGTTCCATGATCTTGCCTTTCATGATATCCAACACTTTATTCTTGGCAAGGATGAGGTCAATCCTTGTCTTCCATGCTCTAAAGTTAGAATCCCCTTCTAAATTGTTTTTTGACTTCATAGAGTAAGTCATGACTGCTTTAACAAGTTCAACCTTTGACTTTAACCAAAAACTTAAACTTGACGCCTTTTCTTGTTGAGAGTACCAGGAGGTGTGCTAGGCTAGGGCACACTATACTATCCAAGAATTAGGTCAAGATCTTCTCTTAAGGTGCCTCAACAAGAGGGTTACGGTTTCGTTTTTGTAGAAAAACTTTGACTACAACTGAGCAAATCCTCCCAATCTATCTTCCAGTGGTTAGACTATCTGAATATAGTGTGGGCCCATAACCTGTTGGAAAAATAGGTGTGCTCATTTCACTATAGACAATATAGAAATATTGTCACCCAACCATAGTGTTGCACCTCTTTTGTCACCTAAATGAGCAAAACAGAGGTGCTTACAAGCTTAGCTAGGTTAGCTAAGCAAGACAGCAGTAAAGGAAAGGGTTAGAAAACGAAACATAAAAGACTAAGCTAAGAATTAAACTAGAAAAGGAAAGAGCAACTAAACTATTGAGCATAAGGACATAAGAAAAAGAAACAAACAAGACTCATGTCACCAATGGAAAGGATTGTATTAGTGAAAAATAAAACATCGAGAAGAAAGGGGACTTTGGGTCCCTTCTTCCTCCAAGGGAGGGTTGTTGGACCCTGTTAGAACCCTATATAATAGGGAATCGGTGTTCTGAATAATATTTATCTTTTTTAGGCATATGTGTTCTCTCATGACACATGGCGAAGGTGGCGGAAAGCGCCCGACACTGACCAAGCATAAGATGAGTGCTTGCGCGCGAGCTTCAAAGCGAGTGCCAGTGCATTTTGGGCAAGAAAATATGAATAGTTGGTTTGGATGGAAAAAATAATACATGGTTAAGTTTTTGGTTTTGGTTGTTAACCTGAACTTTGAACTTATTAGTCTAATTTGGCCTTTTTTAAGTCTAAGTTGGTTCTCGGCCTTTATACAGAGTTTTAAGTCTTGTTTGTCAAAATATAAATATTTTGCCAATATTTTTAGCAAAAAATTATCTTGGCCTAGGGCAAACCCCCTGAATATTCAACTCCACAAACCAACAGCAAACACACAAGCCAGCACAGCGCCAACACCAAACCCCAAATCCCAAGCCTTGGGCTCACTTCATCGACACAATAAGGGACTTTCGGCTCATTTAAATTCCCAAAGTTAAGTTCACCACGCGAATGTGGGATATTGCCCACAGGAAACCAAAAATATAAAACGCAGAATCACCCTGTGTTCCCAGGTGTCGACCAGGGGTTATGTGTCAAGTATTGGCTAGGCGATGAAAAGAAGGATGACCGTGTGCTTGTTCTTGGTTTGGGTTCTCTGACAAGTGTTTATGATAGGGCTCGGGAGCTTTTCTACTACTTAAAAGGCGGAACGATAGATTATGGAGAAGAACACAGTGCCCAGTATGTCCATGCCCGCTTCGGAAAAACTTATGAGCAAGGCCGTTATCCTGAAAGGGATGAGAATCATGCGTTACACTTTGTTGGGCACTCTGCTGGTGTTCAAGTGGTCAGGATCCTGCAGCAAATGCTTGCTGAAAAGAAATTCTAGGGGCATGAGAACAGTTCTGAAAGTTGGGTGCTGAGTGTTACATCTTTATCTGGTGCTCTTAATGGAACAACTCGTGTCTACTTGGATGGAATGCTGCTAGAAGATGGAAAGACCATCAATCCCATCCATCTGTTACAGCTGTGCCATGTGGGAGTTATCATTTATGATTGGTTGGACATTGCCAATTTGCCTAAGGAAATCTCCAATTACATGATCCAGATGGGAGCTAGAGTACCTAATATTGAACCTGGTCACTTCACTACAGAATATTCGGCAAAGGTACAAGCTTCAACAGGTTTCTGGGGTGGATTGTTACTGAGTCTTTTAGCTACATTATCAACATCGATGAACCATCAATTTCGACATATCAATGAGGGGTTTTCCATTGGATTTACTTTTGTTCTTATAATTGTTGGTTCCATAGAGCTAAGGAGATGCACATTCGCTCAATATCTGTTTTAGAAGATGAGGGAATGTCTGGAAGTGAAGTGCCTATTGTTAATGTGGAGGATAATGATTTATCAGTTCATAGTGCAGCATTGGAAACTGTCGAGGATGAAGGAAAGCTTATGGACACCAAGGCTCCTGTATCTGAAGATGCAAAGGTGTTTTCTCTGCATGATCTTGAATTTCCTATATCACTTGTTGAATTGCAGAAGTATGGAGGTGCTCAAGGGGCCCCTCTAGCATTTATGGCTAGAAAGCAGGAGATTTAGGAAGCACGTGGTGTGCAAGTTCCTACTAATGATGGAAGGAGGCATAGTTAACTGTGAATGATTACAACCGTAGAAGAGGTCTACTGTGAAAAGAAACAACAAAAGATTCGGGTCTGTGCTGATCCTCCAGAAGGAACTCTGTGAAGAAAAAGGGTTATCTGAATCTCGAATACTAGATATTCTCTTGGAAAGAAGTCTTGATGCCGGGACAAGACAACTCCCTCCAGTTTGTGCAGCTATAGGGGGCATCCTTGGTCAGGAAGTCATTAAGGCAATGTCTTGAAGCAGGTTGATTCATGTAAGATTGATTTTAAGCATGATGAAACCCAAGAGCAACAACTTTTAAATGTTTCTCAAGATTCAATCCAGCAAAAGACGGATCCAAATGAGGAAAAATATCATGATTCAGGAATCAAGCTTCCTGTTTCCACAGTTTTGAAGAACACTGGCTGATTGTGTTAGCAGTGAGAGTGAAACTGAGGTTGATGATGCTTTAGATCCTATTAAGGATGACAGTGCAGTAGTTGCCATTTTATATACAAACAAAGGAAGCAACAGCACAAATTCCCAGTTCAGTGGAAGTAAAACCAGCGCTAAAGAAGCATCAAGAAAGAACCACTTTGGCATTTCTCAACTGAAATGTTCTAATGGTCAAAGAGTAGAGAAAATAAAGCAAAMTGACGATGAGAAAAGCCTAAATAGAAGAACCTTTGGCAGAAAATGGACATAATCTGAGTGAGTGCTCTGAAAGCAGTGACAGTGGTAGTGGAGACGGGGGCGCAATCAATAAAAGTAATCCAAGGGATAGAGATGGGTTCACTCTTATAACCAAAAGGAAGAGAAACTATAGAAATCACGAGTTCAAGAACCCAACTAAAAGTGTATACAAACAGCAACCAAATGGTTCTTCTGCACCTCAGTCATCCAAAGAATTTAATGGTGCAAACAGTGTTTTGGGTCTTCATGGAGATAGCGCAACAATTGAGGAAAATGAGGAATATGTCAAGAGAGAAGATGAATTTGATATGATGCCTGATACTGAGAAGGTAAAGATTGCACATGTTGATGAAGATGAAGAGAGCTAGCAGTATTTTCAGAATCTGAGGCAGCAATTACAGGGAGGTGGCGGAGGTTTCCTATCTTCCAGGCAGTGGTTAGAACACTGATCCCCCAGCTGGTAGCATACTCCAAACAACCTCAGGCATTTGACTACTTATGCATTTATTTGGTGTGCTGTTGTTACAGTCTATTCGCCAGCAAACCATAACAAATTACAGATGTTCAAGCAACAATCATCAAATTGACTTTTTTGGGATTTGTTGTATTGTTTGTTATAGGAGACAGCCTACAGGTGTCAAAAGCATTAAAGCATTGTAACTGTTATCTATTTTTAGAAAAGCAGAGTTAAAGCCTGAATCTTTGCAAGGATGGGGGGGTTTTTATTATTTATAGAGATGTAAAAAACAAAGAGAGGGTTCGACTGGGCTGAGAGGAGAGGGTTTTGACCTGTGTGAGAGGTCTCGACCTGTAGCTTTTATTTTTCTTTGCTGGAGCTGAGGGTTGTGTTTTAGCAGAGAACTTTTTTCTGTAATATTCAAATGATCTATCAGAAATGAACATGATGTTCATGAGCATGTTTTTCACAGGATTCCTGTGTGGGGATGTTGGTGGTGTTTTTCCTCTGTTAAAGTGTTTTCCTGTCATTTTTCCAATTGTTTTTTCAGTTCTTATTGTCAGAAGTAAGTAAACAGAGCAGAATTTATTTGCACAATACTCTGCATCTGTCCTTTTGATAATATTTATGTTTTCATCTAAAAAGCCCAGTTTAGGAATTCTTAGCTGCTCCTTTTCTTGGTTCTTTTCCTCCTCTAGTTCTTCCTCAAACCGATACCCTTCAAATTTAAATCGATCCAAAACTTCGACTACCTTGCCCTGTGTAAGAGTTTTTTTTAAATCTGAGAGAGAATCACATATTTAAGTGCAGACCCCATTTGCCCAATGGCCCTCCTTGCTGTCCCAAACTAACCATTTAAAAATCAAAAACTCCATATTTTCATTACTTTCATAGCTAGCCTAAAATCCATCCCTTACAAACCAAGTTGAATCTAAAAGAGAGATCCCTCTCCGAGTCTTGGAGGGCTAGATCCAAGACTCGAAGTGGTTCGAGGTTACCTCTGTGATTGCCTCCGTAGCCTTAGGCAAATTACAGAGCGCTAACAGACCCCCACAATTTGAGCTCTTCTTACAACTTTGAAAACTTGAAAGAAATGGTGAAAGAATCCCAAGCTAATCCACTCAAAAGGTGAGGTGGATTGCCCAAATGTAATGATGCTAGTATACTCTTGATGAGAAAAGAGGATTCCCCAAGAGAATAGAAACAGCATAACCTTGCAAATGAATTCCTTGAAAATGTAGTGCACCCATGGCCTTGTTTTATAGCACCACTTTGAGGTATTGTGCAACCAGCTTTTAGTGTGAAAAGGGGTTATTTAGGGCATTTTTAGGTCTTTGACCAGCCACCCAGCCAGATCCAGTCGATATTTGGATGTCAAATCAACTTGGAAGCTGAACCAGAAGTGGGTAGGAGGCCGACCAATCTCATAAATGCATCGTTCTCAGGTGTGCGTGGCTTTTAGCGACCACAGTCATGCATCATGTGCATCTGCACTTTTCTTTTGTTTATGGATGTCACATGTGCACGTGCGCCATGTGTAGTCATAGCGCACCTTGATTTAATAACTGGTTGTATAGTTTTGGACCTTTTGTAAATGATTTTTTGGTAATTTTGGTCCATGGGTGAACTCATAGCTGTTTGAAGATGCTGGATTCCTGTAACCATTTGCAGACAAAATTTCAGTGATAACAGATGCCCCCTAATGGATGAGGTTAGGAGCATACGTATATCCAGAATTCATTAATGTTTCTTCTACTGAGAGTGTTGTTGTAAGAAAGAGCGATAGTGAGAGTATCAAGAGTAACCCGTTGGAGGGAGAAGGGAACCTATAGGACCCAACCTTTTGTAAGTTATGTAAAATAAATTGTGTACAAACGAGGCGAGCATGCCCCATGCTCGTGTCATGTAACTCAAAAAGAAGGGTGTTGTATAGTAATTGAAACTGTGTGTTGATGTAGACAACTGCAACGCCCTTGGGGGTGGTTGTGATAAAGGAAGAGGACAATTCTAGGGAGGAACATACTCTGAACAGTAGGCAATGACACCTATAAGAAGTATCACAGATTCTGTAGGCATTGATAGCCCATCCAAGTTCAGAGGTCTTCGGCAAATATAAGAAACAACTGCAATAGTCACAAAGTAAGACCCACCGTAACATGAGAAAGTGTGGAAGTCGAATTTTATGGGGGTCAATGACAGCAGGGAGCAATTATGGTTCTCCCTGTGTCGTCCGAGACCTCTCATTGGAAAGGAAATGAGAGTCAAGATACTGTCACCCTTCTGGAAACTGTGTTGATGTCGACAAAAGGGGGATGTGACTCCAAGAAGCAAAGGGATTCATGAAATTTACTAGGTGAGGTTAGGAACTGAGGAGGTACATGGACGAAGTCAAGACATGTGGAGATTCAAGATTGCCCTTGCTTGGGGGTATATTCGAAGTATAAGTGGTCACAACTGTTCAACTAGGTCGAGTGTCAGGGGGACAACAAGGCATGGGATAAGTTGTGCCAGAGGAAAGGAAAAGTGAACAAAATCATAGAGCAGAGGTAGGTGGCCTATGGGATACTCGAAGTATATGGACGATTTCAATAGGAGTAGATGATAAGGAGTGCCCCAACCAAGGGCGACATGGGTTGCATTTGCCAGGAAGGTCGCCAAAGGTGACTACAAAAAGCTATGTAACATGCTTGAAATAACGACTTAATTACAAAAAGAATTAAAAAATCCATGGGGATAATAATGCAGATATAGAAATGGGTGCCCCAGTGTAGGAGGGCTTGGCCTGTTATGGTGCAAATTGGTGGAAAAAATAATTGGAGGGTGGGGGCCCCGTAGGCTAGTTTCTGTAGTAGGGTAATGTATGGAGGGAAATCTGAGGGTGGGTAGACTGATGATGGGAAAAATGGATGGTAAATGATGCTATGGGAGTGCAGTCAAAAGAATCCATGAGGAAATGCCCTGGGAGTCCAGTGGGTAGGCTAGCAAAATGAGGAGAAGGAAGATGTGGTTGATTTGTGACATGACATAAGACTATCGGGACTCCCATTCCTAAAGGGTTGAAAACAATATGAGTGTCAAAGTGCCAAGGGGTCTATGAATGGGACAACTCATGTGGGGGAGAGTGCTACCGAGTGACAGTACCCAAAATGCAATGGAGGTGGCGGTACTGCAAAGCCGTATATGGGGACCCTAAAGGCAAATTTCAGAGGGTGTGACTGGAGATGCAATGGAGATTTAGAGGGAATGATTACATGCCAATGTTGATTATATACCTAAAGGGGTTGCGCTGGTGTATGATGACCAAGTACCTGCACACATGAAAACCAAATACCCGACGTGAACAATATCTGAAGATAATCAAACATACAAGCATTTATTTGATAATTTTGAACATGAGCATGCATACCTGGACGAGGTATGGAAAAAAATGGCTCTCTGAGGGATAAGGGTGAAAAGTGGCCCGAGGACTGTCTTGATGTAGAGGACGGGGTACTAATCCTGTGGCTGAAGACGGATCAAAAAATGGACACCCGAAGCTCCTGGAATGGGGTCTGGAAGTTTGGAAAAAAGGACTATATATAGTTGTAGGGCCCACATTGCCACCTCATTTGTACCTGTTGTCAGAGTGATTGGACAAGAGATATTCAGAGGAGATTTGGAGATTCTGGGAGAATGAGGCAGTCGATTCAGGACCAGTGAGCTTCAGGTTAGTGGTCTTATCATCCTGCATAGAATTAGGTTTTCTATTTGTGGGCAGGGCCTGTACGGAGGGTCGTACAGAGATTTTTATGGGTGTGGGCCCCCCAATGTACGGGAGATCCAAAAATATGTGCGCATGGCTGCGCACCTGTTATCTGGATATCTGTGCATGGGTGTTCCCTAAGGGGGGGAAAAGGCATGCATGGTATGCGCGCCTGATAGCTAAACAGTTGCACATGGGTGTGCGGTTGTGTAGTGGACAGGCGCACTGTGATGTGCATCTGTGTTAGTGACAGGGGCGCATAAAGGTGCCTCTGTATGGCAGACAAGCGCACATGAATGCGTTCCTGTGGGATGAAAAAGCACACATTTGTGCGATCCTGTGGGGTGAATAGGCGCGCATGTGTGTGCGCCTGTGGGGTGAACAGGCGTGCATATGTGCGCGCTTGTGGGTTTAAACAGACGCGCCTTGGGGTCAAGGATGATGGGTGAAAAAATCATCTTTTTTGGAGATTTTAAGGTGTTTATGTTTGAGATGGTTGATCTAGGACTGGATTATGTGGTTTCGGGATATCATTGGGATGATGTCAATTCACTGGCGAGAGAGGGACTAGTCATAGCTTAGGGAGGCCATGGTTATTGAGGAGCCGTCGGTTTACGCCACTTTGGCAGCTTATGGGCTACTGAATTTCTTTGAGTGCCCCTTGATATGGGCCCAGGAGTACCTCCTACAGTTCTTGATCTGGATGTGGAGTCTGGATCTGCATTGTTTTATGGTGCGGGGTGAGCAGCTAGCCTTCACTATGGTGGAGGATGTGTACTTTCTGACTGGGCTCCCTTTTTGGGGAATGCCCTTACCGGTGGAGCCTGTGTTACTTGGGGATGGGCAGTTGGCTACCTTAGGCCAGAGGTATTGTTCAAGACATGACTTTATGTCGGGATTCGTGGTGAGTATCGGGGCTATGGATGCTTTGGTTCATCGTTGTGTAGCAGCGATGGTTGTGAGGGTTTATGGGTCCCTTGCGACTCAGTTGATCACTGGTGGTCAGCTGAGGATTATGGGGAGGGAATTGGAGAGAGAGAATTTTTCCTAGGGATTGATGTTGCATGCCAAGATGGTAGGGCAGCTCGACAGGTGTCGAGTTGCGGACTCAGGGGACTTTGCCTTTGGGTCCATCTTGGTGGCATGGTTCTTGGAGAGGGTGTCGATGTTGCGCCCTAGAGTTTTATTGGGTGCACCTGGTGCGCGAGAGCCACGACTGATGTGGTGGTCGCGGATTTTGATTTTCCACGGTGGTGGTGAGGGTGGCCATTTTTTCACGGTCGAGGCTGCACAAGTGTGGTAGTAGATTCCGCAGATCATACTTTAGGGTTGACTTCCAGGGTGATCCGGATATGGTGTTACCTCTGGGAGAGGTGTTTGACCACCGAGGTATGTTTGTGATTTGTTTGATATGTTGATATTTTATATAGTATGACCTATGTATTATGTATAGATGGATTTTGATGCTATCCTTCGTTTGTTTGTATGTGCAGATGTGGGACCTCGCGTGCGTGAGGTTGAGTTGGTGAGAGTGTCGGCTCGTCAGGGGCCAGTGACGCCTCCAGGGGGGGAGTCGTGGGCGGGGGAGAGATGAAGGTGCGAGGATGTTGAGGCGATACCAACTGGCGAGGAGAGAACGGCTAGGAGACATTGTTTCGATGACCCTGGTGTAGGGCCATCGCATGCTCCTCCGGCTGAGGTCGGGGGAGAGTTTGAGGATATTTTTCGTCGCTTGGAAGTGGAGCTACAGGGAGTGCCTGAGGGCATGTGGTTGTGCATCCAGGACGAGGGCATCCTAGATTAGTGTGTGGGAGTTCCACTGATGTGGCGGACCATGGTTCGACAAGCAGCAGTAGCAGGTGTTGTGATGACAGGGCGATTACCTCCAAGTCTGGAGGGACAGATAATGGGTGGGGCACCACCGCCTGAGGGAGCACCAAGAGGTGGTGCTCTAGAGGCACCATGAGTGTATCTCTTTGTACTTTTTGTATATTATATATAGGCTAGTGAGCCCATTTTGGTGTAGTGACAGCAGTTTTGTACCGAGGTGCTTCACTGGCCTACGGATTTTGTATATGATGTATTCTATGTGTATGAAAACATTTTGATGGCACTATTGACTGATTTTTATATATATATATGGATATACATTTTGGGGTCTTTGTGATGTTCACATGTGTGTGAGAATTTTGGTTTTTTAATGTTATTTATGATGTCTAATCTATATATGTTGTGACAGGCTCTTGATGGTTTATGTGTGTGTAAAGGTATCTTGATGTGATATATGCCAATCGAGTATAATGTTAGCTAGGTTATCTGTGATTTGATTAATTTGTCTTGGAATATGTGTAAATGTAATGAAATCAAAATGTTGAGATAAAATTCTAACTTGCAGGTATTTGCGAAAGAGGCAAGGATCGCGGACATGGTACACATTGTTGAGTTGGAGGACGACTAGTTGGGAGTCAAGTAAGATGCTAAGGTGACGAATACGATGATGGATGGCATCGGTGAGGAGGCCAATGACGAAAGTGTACTTGGCTTGGTTGTTGGTTGTTGAACCCAAACATATGCCATTAGAGTGGAGCAATTCATATGAGGGGGAATAGAGGGCCCAAGATGCCGAAGTGAGATTCTGTGTCCAACGGTTGGTGCCGTCGGCATAACCGATGTGGTAGGTCAGTGGAGGAAGCATCTGTTAATAACACAAATGATAGTTTAGACGTGAGGTATGGAAAAAATATTAAAAACACTATAAAAGAAATAACCTAATGTAGAATGGATACGCTTAGGCGTAAAATTTCTTTAAGTATAACCCGTTGACGGGTTCTTTGAGAGAGAGGCCCTCGGGAGAAACCAGGATGTATGCACATTTGGTGAGGAAATGTTGGATAATGTAGGGTCCATGCCATAGTGACTCAAATTTTCCATGACCAAGGGTATCGTGAGCGATATCATAAGCAAGGACAAAGTCGCCTTCGTGAAATGAGCGAAGGTTGACATGGTGATCAAAGGTGGCCTTTGACCATTTTTTGGCTACCTCATTGTTATGTAATGAAGATCGACGATCTTCATCCAGGGACTCTAAGTTCAGCAAACGCTGCTCCATTGGAGCAGTGTCGGGTAATAGCTCAATTACGGTGCGTAAGGTGGGAATTTCACACTCGATAGGAAGAGTGGCCTCTACCCCGTGGACTAGATGAAATGGTGTGAAACCAGTGGCTATTTTCACGGCCGTACGGTAAGCCCATAGCACGGAAAATAACATATGATGTCAATTGGTCTTATGTGTGTTAACCGTGCATTGTAACATGGTCTTGAGGACCTTGTTAATTGCTTCGACCTGTCCGTTGGACTGAGGGTAATATGGTGAGGCAAACTCGTGGGAGAATACTAACCGAGATGAGAGTTCGACGAAAATATCATTCTCGAAATGTTTCTCGTGATAGGAGACTAGTTGGAGTGGTACTCCAAAGTGGGATATGACGTGATTAAAGAAAAAACGCGCTGCGGTGTCAGCGGTGTTGTTGAAGGTAGGCATGGATTCATCCCATTTTCTAAAGTAATCAACTGTGACAACGATGTATTTGTGTCCATTGTTGGATGGGGGGTTACAAGTCATGAAGTCAATGCCCCATTTACAAAAGGGGCCTACAATAATGACTGGGTGGAGAAGAGCAGGTGGTGCTCGTGCTTTGTTGGCATAAAGATGACATTTATTGCATCTCTTCACAACATGAATGCAATCATGAAACAATGTAGTCCAAAAGTAACCTTCTTGGATGATTTTCTGAGCAGTGGACATCCCCAAAAGATGGCCCCCACACGCACCACTATGGCAGTCGTTCAAGACTCTATCACCCTTGTCAATAGTCAAGCATTGACGAAGTATGGTGTCGACCCCTCGCTAATATAAAATATCTCTGATGAGGAGATAGCGGGGGGCCTGGTGGTGAATACGATGGTGATCATCTCATGAGAGGTGGTTACCAAACTTTTAGGTTCGGAGGTAGATGAGGAGGTCGTCGCACCAAGGATCATCCGAAGTGATATAAAAGAGATGTTCATCAAGGAAGTCGGTATTGACGAGGGCATTGGTAGTATCGGAGGGGAAGGTTGTAACAAGTTCGGCGAGGATGAGAGCTTTCTTGCTCTTGGGTTTTGAAAATTTGAGATCGTACTCCTGAAGGATAACGATCCATTGGGCAAATTTTCCATTAATTTGTCGACGAATGAGCAAGTATTGCATGGGGTTGGAATCTACTATGACTTTAGTCGTGCGAAGTAGAATGTAATGGCGTAGTTTCTGGACTGCGAGGACGACTACAAGGGCTAGTTTCTCTTCGTGATTATACTTCAAGGGTGGCCCTGAGAGGTTTTTACTAATGTAGTAAATGACATTCTCACGATCGTCATCGTCGATTTGAACGAGAACTCCTACTACTAAGATAGTTGATGCTGATATGTAGAGGATATAGTCACGATTATAGTTGGGTGAACTAATTAAAGGGGTGTTGGAGAGTGCCATTTTAAGATCGTCGAACGCTTTTTGGGCATGTTCATCCCAATGAAATGGGATGTCATGGCGAAGTAAGAGAAGGAAAACGTGTGCTCGAGTGGCATAGTCTGGGACAAATTGTCGTAGAAAGTTAGTTTTTCCTTGTAGGCTCTGGAGTTGGCGTAAATTCCGGGGGGCTGTAATTTTTGTGATGGCCTGGACTTTGAGGGGATCCACGGTAATACCGCTTTGGAAAACGATGAATCCCAGAAGGTGCCCGGCAGTGACGCAGAACACACACTTGAGGGGGTTCAAGCGGATGTTGTACTGACGACACCGTTGGAAGATGATCTGTAAATCATCAATATGTTGGGTGTGTTTTTTGGATCGAGCTGTGAGGTCGTCCAGGTATGTGAGGATGATATGAGCTAGATCGTGAAAAATGTATGTCATAGCCCATTTGAAAGTTGCGCCAGCATTTTTCAGGCCAAAAGGCATGACACAATATGCAAAAGTACCCCAAGGGGTAGTGAATGTGGTTTTGTATTGATCGGCTGGGTAGATTTGGATTTGGTTATAACCAGAGAAACCATCCATGAAGGATAAAGCCTCGTGGCTTGTGCAGTCATCAATAATTTGATCGATGAAAGGCGTTGGAAAGTTGTCTTTGGGACAGGCGTGATTGAGATCGCTAAATTCTGTGCATACCCGGATAGTGCCCTATTTTTTGTTAACGGGTACAGGGTTGGAAACCCATGAGGTATAAGCAATGGGGTAGATGAAGCCAGCCGCGCGTAATTTGTCAATCTCGGCTTTGATAGTCATGGCTTTGGACGGGTGTAGCGGTCGTTGTTTTTGGAAAATCAGTGTGATATCAAGCCAGGTGTCTATGCGACGTTCGACAATAGAGGGATCAAGGCCAGGCATCTTTGTGTATGACCAGGCAAAAATATCTTTATATTCTTGGAAGAGGGATTTATAGGCGGTGATTTCTTGAGGAGTGCATGCGGCGCCAATGGTGATTTCCTCGACGGCTCCATTTTTTATGGAAATATCAATTTTGATGGTGGGGGACATGTTGGCCATGTTGCCTTCTTCAAAAGCATCAGGGGCAGGGATGGGGTTGTTGAACTAGTTGATATGCCCTGATGGGATGAAATCCTTGGTTTCTACTACGTATATGGGGTGTTGGTTAGGAGGCGTGTAGGCTTCCTGTGAAAAGAAGAGCGCTCTATGGTGTAGCACATCTCATGGGAAGTTAGGGGTGGTTAATTCCTCGAGTATTTCCTCGTCACAGTGGAATTGGCAGGAATAGAAGGGATCTAAAAGAGTGACATCGGTGACTGTCACCGTGTGGTTGTCCTTTGGGGATGAAGAAGCAGGGGGAACGACGTAATGAGATTGCGATGGTTCACTTGTCATAAACCAAATATCAATATATTGAGGATTATAAGTGGTAGTTGGACATAAAATTTTCATGGGGAAATGAACGAAGGAATTGGGGGGATTTGGGGGTAAATCCTTGTATAAGTCATCCAAGAACCACGGAGGAATAGGGAGTTCTTCTGGTTCAGGAGAAATAATGTGAAGAATCTCTAGTGATGGGGTAAGGTTAATCATCGATTCTATAGGGGGTGCAGGGGTTTGAATCAAGGTCATTTGGCGTTTCCTGTATTCAATGATCATAGGACATTGATATGTAAAATGATCTAAGGATTCGCATAGAGAGCAAGGGAATCTCATGCGTTCGTTGACTGAAGTCGTGACATAATGGATGTCAGTGATGTTTGGTGGGGATGATGTAACTGGACTGGGTTCATGCTGGAAGCTTTGGTGTACTACTACTAATGTCTATCGAAATTGAGGTAACGTTGGGCAATGGTGTGTATAGTGCCCATATTTTGAACATATGGCGTAAGCGAATTTGGTTCGCATCCCTTTGCTACTTGTGTTAGGGGAGGTAGTGGCAGTACTTTCCAAAGTGACGAACGGTGATGGTGTTTTATTGAGTTGAATTAGGTTACGTAACTTGGGTAGAAATGGGCATTTTTTGGTTGGGTGTCCATCTTTCTCACATAGCGTGCAAGGAGGTTGGATGCATGGAGGAAGTGGAGTTGTGGGCTCCTTTTTCTTTCGCCTGCCCCCAGTTGTGGTAGGGAGGTTAGTGAGTGGGGGTGTAGAGGGTATGGTGGGAGTGAGTATGGGAATCTACATTGGGATTCCTTCTATTTGGGGGGGAAGGGATGGTTGAGGAACCATCTCTGGTGGATGTAAATACCAAATTGGGATTTCCAACACCATATTAGGGAGAGTAAGCGTTGCAGCTACTTGGAAATCTTGTACGCCTGGTGGAGGGTAAAAGAATGGGATTTGAGTAATGTCTTGGGGAACTGTCTCCCAAACTGGGATATGATCGTGGGGTGAGGTGAAATCGTGAACTAGTGGAGTCGACGAGTTTGCAGGAAGATCATGAGGGAGGGGCTCTGCGACTAGTGGGACGTCAGATATGAGAGAAGCTTCTCTGGGAGGAAGGGTATCCTCACTGTCAATTCCTTTGGATGATACGACACATACCTGATTGGAAGGATGAAGGAGTGGTGGTGCACCATGATAAGTTTCTAACAATGATGGGTCTTTAAAAATTCCGGGGCCCATTTCGATGAGTGGGTATGATTCATGATTAGTGTGGATGAGAGGGAGAATGTTATCAATGTTGACAGAAGGGTTAGGCTCATACTGTGAAACTTGGTCAATTGTAATGATCTTCCCATTATGGGGGAACATCATGGTTCGAAAGACGGAAGAGGCAACTACCTTCATAGAGTACATGTAGCTACAACCGACCAAGATATTGTAATCGAGTGGGGCATCAATAACTTCAATGTCAATGAGAATGGTCTTGCCCCCGAGTTCTACAGGGACATTTTGGAAGAGTCGTTCAGGAGAATATGATCATCTGTCATAAGCTCTTAAGGTAATGGCAGATGGTATGAGTTCAGGGGAACCAAGTTTCTGCCATACAGACTTGGACATAATGCACGTGGATGTGCCTTCATTGATGATGCACCAATGAACTATAATGTTCCAAATTTTGACAAGGATTTGAAAAGCGATGAGAGCGGGGAGGCGAGGTTCTCCACTGTCAAGATCGAATGTGATGAGTTGAGTATCCGTGGGGTCGACTTCCCCCAAGGCGAAAAGTAATGTTTTCCGTTGAGTGGGACAAGTTTGAAGGACTTCTAAGACTGACATGGCAATCGGGGACTGTGCTAAGTCATCGACCAAACTGTAATTATGAGCCACCCTAGCCTACGGGTTGTGGACATTCCTATGCAATGGGATGTGAGGGATGCGAAGAGGTGTTTCCGTGTTAGGGTGAGGAATCACCAATGGGGGTCCCGTTGGTGTTGGGATTATTTCTAGGGGAATGGGAGGAGACTCAGCGGGTGCAAGGTATTGACGACTATGTTTCTGTAGAAGGACTTCTTCCTCACTAGTGAGGAGGATAGTACGATCTGCGTGATTGTTCGGGTTGAGATATTGTCCCAACTGTGGTGGGGTAGGCTGCATGTCATGTTGGGTGTTCATCACACCCTGGTGCAGAATGGGGTTCTGCAGCATGGTTGGGTGAGGTTGTTGCACGTATTGTTGTGGGGCCTGCTGAGGGGCAGGCGGTGCTGGAGGATGTGGTCCATTTCCTGAGTCTTTCATCCATTTAAAATCAGCGATTTGGGGGCAATGATGAGTATAATGACCGAACTCACCGCAAAGGGAACAAGGGAAGTTGGTTCGAAGATTATTGTTATTTTTCCTTTGACGTCTGTTTTTATTTCCCCCCTGCGGGTTCTAATTCCCTTGGTTTTGGTTGCCCCTAGTAGGTTGGTTCTGTTGGGGGTGATTCCTGCCTTGACCTAGGTTGTTATTGTTCCAATTTTTTCCCTTCTTTTTGGCATTATTCGACTGATGGGTCGGATTTTCCATATTCATCTGTTCAAAATTTTGATATTGTTGAATGGGAGAGGGTTGAACAAAATTCACCCCAGTGTGAGGGTGTCCTTGTGGTGGAGCCATGGGATGTGGGGGGCTAGAAAATGGAAAGTATGGATTTTGTTGGTGTAATGATCCAGAAGGTACATAGGAAGGTGTGGTGCTTTCGCTAGTACTTAGAGTATAAGATGAGGTAGAGGGAGTACCAGAACTCGTTTGGATAGGTGGGCATGTTGTGGGTGTCGTCAGTGGCCCACTGATGGGTGGAGGAAGGGCAAGAGGGTATGGTTGTTGATAAGGGGGTGGGGGATGATAAGGGGTTCCTCCATATGTCGGCGGATATTGAGGTGTGCCATACATTGGTGATTGTTGGGGTTGTGGTGCGTGGTGCATGATGTTACCAATCAATCCGTCTGTTAAGTAAGACATTCCGGGTTTATCTTGGCCAAATGGCACAAGTTTTGGGAGATCAGGAAGTACTGTGTACAAGTACCCTAATTGTGCATAGATGAGGTCATATTGTTGAGCCTTACTGATGGCTTCTTCTTCTGATTGAGGGAAGGTGGAAGTCACATATTTACCGAGGAGAGAGACAAGCGATATGAGAAACCAATTAAGACATTGTTGTTTGGTGGTTTCTGCTTTTCACAAACTACGTCGTCAACACCACTCATGAATGTGATCAGCGATATGTGTGGACGTTTATTTAAAATTAGAGAGTAGTTCAAGACAATTGTCATGGCGGATTGGTAATTGGAAGAAGGTCAAAAATTATTTGGCCAAGGACTCGAAAGTCGCATGGGACCCCAACTTTTCATCTACATACCATTTGGCTGATGGGCCAATGAGTGTGTGTTGAAATAATCGTAGTCGGATGGAATCATCCATAATGTTGTTGGAAGAGCACCATAAGTGGAAATTCATGACATGATTGGCAGGGCCATCCCCTGCCTTTCCTTCAAACTTGGGGATATCTGAAGGTAGTTTGGTAGGCATTGCAGGACATGTGGGGTCATGCAATATAGGGTCATTTGTGAGTTTGCTTAGATCTGGTATGTTGAGAGAGGCCAAGTATGGCATCTGTAGTGGTGGCAGAGGATTAGTTCCAGCCATGGTGTGAGTGGTTTGTGGACCTGACCCTTGGGGGGCACTAGGTGGGTTTGTACTTCCCCCTTGAGAGGAAGTTGGCCCCCCTCTTCCGTGGAAAGGAGAACGAGTGGACTGTGGACCTTGGGAATTGGACCCAAGTAAGGTGGAACCAAGTAAAGTTGATCCTAAGACAGCGGCACTCACTGGAGTGTGTGAAGGTGGAGCCAATGAGTTGGCAAGACTAGGAACTCCCCCTAGAATAGGAGGGAGGTTTAGCAAGCGTCTGGAACGATGGGGGTTCTGTGGGTCCCCTATGATGTCCAACTAGCTGAGTGGATGTGTGCGAGTGATGGTGAGAGTAATAAATAAACAAGAGCCTTTGTTGCAATTTTTGAACTTTACACGATATATATCTAAATCAAATGCAATCAGAAGTGCATCATACATAAAATGTTTTGATAAAGAAGAATATATGTAGATAAGTGGATTTTTTCCACGTGGGGGGAATAAAGAAAACAAATGCCCGTGTCCTAACAGACGTAACGTCCTTCATCTCAAAATAGCACTAGACCTTCTAATAGTACTCAACAGTGGGGTCTAAAGACACCGGAAGAGAAACTAGTGAAGGATGAAATAATCAATTATAATGAGGGATAGAGGGGGCATATCCCGAAAAAGCTGGTGATATTTCCCAATAGCCACACAAAATCCGATCAAGGTGCAATTGCAGCCCACAATTGCCACCTGGGTAGATGTCCTAAAATTTGGTTACTAGGTACCTTAGTCAAAGTGCGGCATTTAGATTTTTGGCCTAAGAAATGGGTCATGGGATAGATCCCGTCCAAGAGGTGGGTGCCTCAAGGGGGGACGCACAAAACAACTGGACCTCAGCCTTCAACCCTTCATGGGTATCTCCCTACCTTATGGTGTTAGGAACACTTGACTTGGAGGATTTACAGTTCCTTATTTGACAACTTCTATTGTTTTGACAATGTGAGAACCAGATAACGGGGAGTTATTTGGATGCCTATCCCCGAAATCCTACCTAGACTAAAAGATTTCTTTTGGTACCTCCTGTGGAGGAAAACTTAGTGAGTTTTTAGAAAAAAAAATAGATGTGGTTATTTGAGAGATTGGGGGTGTGAGCCAATCTCTTTGAAATTAAATGGGAGTGGATAGTTTTGTCAAGAAAAGGGTGGGGTGTTTCAAAATCCCAATGGAGGAAACTTACTTTGACCTCCACGTTTCGAGATGAAAACTATGTGAGTGATAAGTGACTTTTTTGTGTGAATGAGTGAAAGTGTGCCAATGTTTTAATGAATTAGGTGTCACCTTGTTGCATGTGGACTTCACTTGGTCCTTACAAGTGTTGATTACCTAATTAACTAAATGCCTTTGGTACAACCTTGCGAAATTCAAAAGTCCCTAGGAAGCTAGCATGTGGACATGTGGGTCCTTTACTATTCCTTTAACTCCCTATTATGATTTAATCTAAGAAATATTTGAAACTATCCTAGATTGTGATCATGTGGGCATGTATGGGCCCGTTACAAAACCTTTAAACTTCCCTAGTGATTTAATTTAAGAAAGTAAATTTCAACACTATCCTATCTTTGTAGCATGTGGGCATGTATGGGCCCATTACAATCTTGAGATGTGTTTGAAAATAAACTAAGAGGAGTACCGAGGGGGATATTGTCCTCCCCTAAAGGTTTTAGTCTTTTTAAGGGAGATGAAATTGTCCTACAACCTTTTTCTGATTCTCAAGGTCACTTTGAAGCGCGAGAGAAGAGCATACTAAACGATTGTTATCCAACTTCTGGTCCCAATGCAAGTTTTATGAGATTACAAATGATTCCAACTTATACTCTTAGTCAAAGAAAGCCATCCATGAGGAAAAAATGAAAGAAAAAGAGGAAATAATGATTTTAAACCCCCTAAGTGCCTATGTGTTTTGACTAATCCCTTTATATGGAGAGGGAACTAAGTGTGGTGCAGATTACAACATGCATGAAATCATTTTTAAGAAGGCTAGGGGCCTTCCCTAAATCACAAAAGGCTTACAATGTGTATTTTTCTACACAGGTGCGCGTGTCTCAGAGTAGACATAGGTGCACTGAGCACCAATGCGCAAACCGAAAAAACACTTTTGGGCGCAGGTGCGCGGAAGGCATTGAACAACACAGTAATTTTGGTGCACGTGCGCACGATGCGCTACTGTGGGCCAATAAACCCACGCACACCTGTCACATGGCCATGAAGAAAATTCCAAATGGAATTCTCTCAATTCAACTTTGAATTGGATGTTTTTCAAGTCGGCTTGGGCCAGTTAGGGTACCTGCAGATTAAATAAACTGAAAGAAGAGCTAGAAAAACCCAAATGGGGTAGAAAATTGATACATTTCCCCAGTGGAGTCGCCAATCTGTTGCGCCTCTTTTGTCACCTAGATGAGAAAAACAAAGGTGCTTACAAGCTTAGTTGGGTTTGCTAAGCAAGACAGCAGTAAAAGAAAGGGTTAGAAAAAGAAACATAAAAGACTAAGCTAAGAATTAAACTAGAAAAGGAAAGAACAACTAAACTATTGAGCATAAGGACATAAGAACAAGAAACAAACAAGACTCATGTCACCAATGGAAAGGATTGTATTAGTGAAAAAGAAAACACCGAGAAGAAAGGGGACTTTGGGTCCCTTCTTCCTCCAAGGGAGGGCTCTTGGACCCCCACAATTTGAGCTCTTCTTACAACTTTGAAAACTTGAAAGAAATGGTGAAAGAATCCCAAGCTAATCCACTCAAAAGGTGAGGTGGATTGCCCAAATGAAATGATGCTAGTATACTCTTGATGAGAAAAGAGGATTCCCCAAGAGAATAGCATCAGCATAACCTCGCAAATGAATTCCTTGAAAATGTAGTGCACCCATGGCCTTGTTTTATAGCACCACTTTGAGGTATTGTGCAACCATCTTTTAGTGTGAAAAGGGGTTTTTTAGGCTATTTTTAGGTCTTTGACCAGCCACTCAGTCGGATCCAGCCGAGATTTGGATGTCAAATCAATTTGGAAGCTGAACCAGAAGTGGGTGGGAGGCCGACCAATCTCATAAATGCATCGTTCTCAGGTGTGTGCGTCTTTTAGCGACCACAGTCGTGCATCGTGCACATGTGTGTTTTTCTTGCGTTTTTGGATGGCGCATGTGTGCGTGCACCCTATGTAGTCATAGCACACCTTGATTTTATAACTAGTTGTATAATTTTGGACCTTTTGGAAATGTTTTTTTGGTAATTTTGGTCCATGGGTGAACTCATAGTTGTTTGAAGATGTTGGATTCCTGTAACCATTTGCAGACAAAATTTCAGTGATAACACATAGGCACAAAGGCCACCCTCGAGCACCTTAACCTTGACAGATAGAAAAATTATTGAAGCAAACCAATAGCCAACCAAGGTCGCGCACCTTTCTCCAAGGCTAGCGCACCAAGAAAGAATAACCAAAGACCAAGCAGAAATTCCAAACCATAACCAAGAGACCAAGTCACCATTGTTGAAGTTGCAGTTTTCCTCCAGTCATGTGCACTTCTTGTTGTTGGATTACTGAGAGGGGGGTGAATCAGTAATAGAGAAATTTAATCCTTTTTCACCATAAAATGAAAGTGTTATATCAATGTAGTATTATCATCCAATAGTTCTAGAGTAAATAAACAATGAAAAAATGAGAAATCATACACATACACAGTACACCAGTGTTTTACGTGGAAACCCAAAGAGGGAGAAAACCACGAAATTATTTTTCTTATATGTCTTTAAGAATTACATTCATTGGAAGCACCAACTTCCTTTGTTTTCCAACTACCACTGGAAGGAGGCTCCAACCCCCTAGTTTCTCAGACTAAAACCTGAGGGAATCTCCAACTCCCCAATTCCCTGGCTACAACTAGAAGGAGGCTACAACCCCCTATGTTCTTAGGCTACAACCGGAAGGTGGTTACAACCACTTGTCCTTTCCCCGTCCAACCACCCTAACGTAGAAGTAGAATGATGGAACCACTATCACACTATCATTGTGAGATATATTGTTGTAAAACTGTACCAATCAACCTGTAATCAACCTATAACAACCTGAACCATAACCTATGCCAACATGTACCATACATCAACTTGTACCTCAACCTGTACCATAAACAAATGCATCAACCATGCACCAAACCTGTACAAATAACCTTTCACAATAACATGTCCAAAAAACCTATCACAACAACCTGTCTCATCAATCTTATCAACCAAGTCAAATCTACTCACCAAGATCAATCACCAAGACAACTCTCAACCATACACACAATATCACCAAGATGTGCATCAACCAAACATATCACAACAACTCATAATCATCACCAAGATCAATATGTGCTTCTAATAATATACCAAGACAAGTATGCTACATCATCCATAAACCATGTGTCCACAGTACTACTAACAAGTACCTCCAACTATATACCAAGTATGTACCAATCATGCATCAACTATGACTCATCAGGATGTACCAACATCATCAACTATACACCTCATGTATGTGCCAACTCATCAACTACTTGTCTCAAGCATGTACCCAACATGTACCTCAACCAAAATCCCTCATCAATTTCATCATCCAAATCTGATCTGATCACATATACCTCAAACACTATAGCACAACTATGTACCTCAAACCATGTGCTAGAACCTCACTGTTATACAACCTTTATATGTACCAATAACTTCAGCAACATACCTCAACCAAAATCCCCCAAACATGAACCAATATTAAATTTTAGTAGATCATCCTTAGATCAACCCTACAGCAAGCCATAAACTCCCAAGAGGGCATCTAACATATTTACAAGGAAAACCCTCAACTTGATTCATAAATTCAACACTACACATATGAGAACCATACCTTTTTTTTCTTCTTGTAGCATTCTGTTGTCCTGGTTTTGCTGCCACGAATCCACTGCAGAGATTTTTCTGCCGCACTTTTGCTGCTACGATTTTTCTACCACACTTTTCCTGCAGCGATTTTTCTACCACACGTTTTCCTACCGCATTTTTTCTTCCACACTTTTTCTGCTGAAATTTTCCTACCGCACCTTTTCTGCCGCACTTTTTCTGCTGCAATTTTTCTACTGCACTTTTTTTGCCACACTTTTTCTGCCACACTTTTCCTGCCGCACTTTTCCTGCTACAATTTTTCTCTATCAATAATACCTTCCCAAATAACCTTTCAAAAAAATAGATATTCAATGATATTCAAGTGTGATTTGAATGAGAGACCCTTGCCTCTTATTTATTTTTATGCAACTTCCTCAAGGGGTTACCTTCTAACCATCTTAACCCACTTTCCTTATTTTAGGGTTAACCCACTTATAACCACTTGTCCACTTAACTTAACCACTTTACATAATTAGTAAGTTCTCCATTAACTTTATTATTTAAATAATTTATTTTGCATCCTCTTTGACTTATAGTACACTCATCACTTCACTTTATTATTTAAATAATTTCTTCTTTGCAAACACTTTGACTACTTTGACCTTTTGGGGCTTCTAGATGACTCATGAGGGTTCTCCAACTTCACATTGCCATAACTCTCTAATCGTGAGGAGTTATGTGACATTCCACATACCATCAGAAATGGCATGACATGTATTATCCATATAGAATAGTTTTACATGCAAATATATAAAAACACATGCCATTATCCATCAAACAAACTTGGGTCCATTACCCAAACCTTTGTGCTACTGGAATTCGCTATCGGGCTTTCTTCAAGGGTTGACATCAATGACAACCAACCCAATTAATCAATAATATCCCCCTTTGGCATTGATGGCAACACTCTGATGCAATACTGAATTCATTTCATGCAATACTAAAGTCATAGCACTCATTCTCTTTTTGTGACGATTGCTCCCCCTAGAACCATGTCTATGAGCTATGGATCTGATAAATCTCTCCCATTTGTCATCAATGGAAAAGGTGTCTTTCCATTAGGGGATACCCCCCCTAACTAAACTGTCCTTGAGGATACTCCCCCTGAATGAAATCTTCATGAAACTAATCTCCCAACCTGAACTGTCATCTTTATGGTGCTTCCTCGTGTAAATCTAAGACATATAAGATAAGCATTCAAAATCATTCATTTTTGAGTAGAAATTACTCTAAGTCTCTGACGAAGATACTCAAAGGCTTCCCATGGAAGTGGTTTTGTAAAGATGTATGCCATCTGTTTTCACATTTCTGTGGTGAGGAGTTTCAAAGTTATTCCTGGATAATCCACAGTTGGTGTCATTTTTTTCATCGATGTTTCAAATCCGAATCGGGATTCATCATCAGGACTAATCGTCAATTGAAAGTTTGTTGATCTTAGTCAATTAATAGTTTAGATGCATGACAATTTAATATTTTAACCAAGTCGGTTGTTTATAAACCCTATTTACAAAGCTAAACAAAAATTAAAATCAAAATAATGATAATTAATAATATATCATAACTAATTCTATGTGTTGATATATATATATATATATATATACTTTTATTTTATTAATTATTAATACTTTTAATTGATTGTATTGTATTTGAAACTCCAATTTATATTTAAGATATAAAGAAGCTTTTAGTTATTGTTTAGGTTTTAAGTCATTATAATAAATCTAGGGTTTTGAATGAATTTTATAGGATTTGTTTAATAGTGTTAAATTATGTATTTATTATGATTTTTGTATCATTATTAGGTCTAAGTATTGATAACGTTATATATATATATATATCAAGGGTTAGAAATTTTTAATATGCTTAGGATACTATGTAGTGGGGGTTATATATATATATATATATATAGTGTCATATGATTAGGGTGTATATAAATTAATTAGTGATATATAGTAATAAGTTTCTATAATTAGAATTTTATAGTAGGTAATACAAGGTTAGTTAGACCTCTAAACCTATGAACTGAATCAAAAGTAAAACATAAACAAGAAAGGAAAAGAAGAAGGAAGGTGTCATACATGATTTGATCTATGAGGGTCCCTAAGTTGGTTGATTAATGGGTGCCAAAAGCTTCTCACCTCCAGGCCACTGTCTCTGTTCATATTGTTGGGATGATTGATTATTTCTAGAGCTTCTCTTAAGCATCTCTTGTAGTAATGATCCTCTTTTTCTAGTATCTTGGTATCCTCAAGGCAGACATGATGTTTGGTCTTAAGTGAGTGTTCTGCTAAGGCCAAAGTGCGAGTGCATTCATTTCTGATGTCTGCTTTGTGTTCCTTAATCCTTACCTGAAATGATCGAAAAGATGTTTGCCACTTGTTCTTTTGTGCCCACATATTCAATTCTGATGTTCATCTCTACAACCTATTCCCATAGAAAGTGATATTTGATTGGAATGTTCTTCGTCTTGGAGTGCATCACAAGGTTCTTTGATATATCGATGGCGCTTGTATTATCACAATAGATTGGAATGGACTCATCATACTCAACCTGTATATCTGTAAAAGTTTGTTTCATCCATAGAACCTATGTACAACATCATGTTTCTACAATATACTCTACTTCAGTTGTAGATAAATATATTGATGATCGTTTTGTTGCTTAGCCAAGATACTAAACACTCACCCAAGTAGAACGCTTCTCTACTGGTTCCTCGTCGATCATCAATGCAACCTTCCCAATCTGCATCTGTGTAGGTAATAAGTGATAGATCATTTCCTTTTGGATACCATAATCCAAACTCTTATGTTCCTTTGAGATATTTGAAAATCCTCTTCATTGCTAAGACATGTGATTCCTTTGGTGTTTCTTGAAATTGTGACACATGTCCAACTACATGCATTACATATGGTCTGGATGTTGCCACATATAGTAAGCTACCAATCATTGACATGTATTACTCTGGTCTTTAGACTTTGAATCATCAGCTTTGTTGAACTTGCAATTGGTTTGCATAGGAGTGGTAACTAGTTTGCAATCTTCCATTCCAAACCTCTTTAGCCTTTCTCCAATATACTTAGTTTGAGAAATAAAAATTCCTTGGTTGATCTCATGTATTTGAAGACCCGGAAAGAAGGATATTTCTCCAAGTAATGACATTTCAAATTCATTCTGCATATCCTTTGCAAATTTCTAGCTTAACCTTTCATCATTGCTTCAAAAAATAATATCATCAACATAAAATTCAATTAATAAAATACTATCTTGAGTTGTTCAGTTGTCTGCACTTCTTTTTCTGAACCCTGTCTGTTGTAGATATTTATCCATTCTAGAGTACCATGCTCTAGGAGCATGTTTTAGACCATAGAAGGCCTTCTTCAATTTGCACATGTAATCTGCATTCTCTAACAACTGAAATCCTTATGATTGTTCGATGTAGACTTCTTCTTCATCTTCTGCTTCTTCTTTGTAAATTTGTTCCATTGATTCATTTTTGTCTTCCTTTCATTCTTGTCCACCTATTTCATCAATTGTTACATTGATGCTTTCCACAAATTTGTTCAACCTCAGATTGTAACACTTGTATTTTTCCCTTGTACTTGAGTAACCAACAAGTACTCCTTTGTCCACACGAGATTCAAACTTTCCCATTCTGCCATCTTCTCTTTTGATGTAGCATTTTCTTCCAAATACTCTGAAGTGCTTCACATTTGTTGGTCTTACTTTCCATAGCTCGTAGGAGTTTTTTTCATTGTTGTTTCTAAGCATTACTCTATTTTGAATGTGAATTGTTGTATGCACTACATGTGTCCAAAAAATATCTATCAATTTTGAATCCATTAGCATTGTTCGAGCCATTTCCTGTGTAATTATCATCCATTATGATAATGTTCCTTTGTCTCTAAACCAATATATGAATCCATGCTCTCGTCCACTGTCATATATCTTTTCAAGCCTGCTAAGTGTTCTTATGAATCCATCTCTGTCCATACTGTCCAATACTCTACTGCACATTGTCCATAATGTTGACCCATTTGTCACAGTACTATCATGAAGTATTCACTACTACAATTGATTGTACTTCTACTAACTGACTGCTCTAGATCTATCTATTCAAACTCAACAAGTTTCTTGAAGGATGGTTCTTTGGTCTGTCACAGCTATCGTATAGACTCCCCATGTCTAATATTCATGTTACCTGGGAGTCTCTAAGTCGAATGGCTCAGAACAATTCATTCTCTGATGTGTATTCATCATCATCTTCATTGGTAGATTCTTCATCTCTCTAAGCTCTGACTTCTTTCTTTCTGTCTATGGATTCATCTTTCACTACAATTCCTGAAAGTACAATCTCTTGAACATGTTCCTTATTTACCTTTCCTTCTTTTCTTTCAATTGTTTCCCAAACCTTTATGTATCTGACATTTTTGTTTTTCTCTGTAGAATTTTCTTCATATCGTTTTATTGCCAATATTTCAATCAATGGGACCTGGTCTTTTTTCACCTGTTCTTTGTGTTTTCTTATCCATACTTTCTTACATCTGATATCAGTGTTCTTTTTCATGAAAGTATTTATCATGCTTCTACAATCACTAGCTATGTGTCCATAGTTATGAGATTTGTAACCTTCAATGTTACGTGGGGCCACATAGGCATTTCTTGCTTGAACATTTCTTTTATAATCCCTGCAATCTACAACCTTATGTCCAAAGTTAGTACAATAAAAATAATGACCATAAAATAAATTTGCATACCTGGGAGTGAATGATATTCTTGGTGGTGTAGTCCTTCTGAATTTTTTCCTTGACTGATCATGATCATGATTGAAGCTTCTTTGTGGCTTGAACATGGATGGTCTTCTTGAAGATGTATCTTCAATAGTTTTCTTAGATTCTGGTTTACCATGTTTCCTTCCTTTGAGTACTTTTGCATAACTCTTTCTATTTTCTTCATTCTTATTTTGTAGCAACCTAGAGTGTCTCTTCATTCTCTATGATTGATGTGGATGTTTATGTATCTTCAACGTTCTTGTTGAGCTTGACGATTTTACTTCTCAATGTGACAACTTCTTCTTCAATCTTCTTAACCTCTACTTCTTTCTTCATTATCTAAGACTTCATGACTTCTTCTGTTCTTTTCACTTCTTCAAGCTGAATTTTTACTATGATTATTTCTTCTTCAAGTCCTTTCTCTTCTTGACCAAACTCTGCCTCAAGCTAGTTTAGATCATTAGTTATTTCCTTAAGATGATCTGTCAATATATTCTCTCTCGTTTCTGCTTCTTCCTTCTGTGCTTCTATGTTGGCTTCCAAATACTACTTTTGATATTCAAGATTTTCTTCGATATTTCTGGCTTCTTCTAGCTGAGTTCTTAAGTTCTCAATGACCTGTTGGGCTTCTTCAAAAATGTGAACACTATCCTTTTGTTTCATCAATTCTTTCTTGAGTGACTTGTTTTCTTCTCTTAGTTCATCTAAAACACTAATCAATTCTACTTCATAATTGTCTTCATTTTCAATTAGTTTTTCGGTCTCATTTCCTTCATGGTATTCTATTTCAAGATGTCTGCGTTTTTCACAATTAAAGAAAAACAACATACCTCTGGTGATTATGTACTCTTCATCTTCTGAATCTGTTTGACATGGTGAACATAATTCTTCTTGATCTGTATCTGCATCTTCTTTGGAATTTTATGAATCTGCGATGGGTGAAGAATATATGTTATGTAACTTATCCCAAAGTTCTTTAGCTGATGAACATTTACCAACATTTTCTCTTACTGGATTAGGTAATCCTTCCCAGAAGAAATCCATTGTTATTTTCTTATTCTTCTTCAATTCTTTCTTGGCTGCAGTCTTTGTCCTTTTTGAACTATCATATCCTGTAACAACTAATAGCCAAATATAATGTCCTTGTGCCTGTAAAAATAATTTTTTCCTTCTGCTCCACATCTCATACTGTAAACCATTCTGACCATTAAACATCGGCACTCCATTCTCATAATTGTTGGCATGTTTTACAGGCAGCGTATGATTGTCATTGATGGCAAGTACAGCAGTGATGATGGCTTAAGTACAGCAACGATGATCAGCAGTGCAATGATAATCAGGGAAGAGCAGCAACCGTGATCGTTGGATCAACAATTCAGAATTCTCGATGGCTGTCAGATCTCAATGTAGATAAGAGGAGCACGTAGATATGGAGAATATATCTCAGGTGTTAGATCCGAGCGCAGGGTCCGACCACTGTTGGATCCAGGAGAGCCTGCACGTTCTTTAAAGTGCTAGGAGAAGCGGGCTTACAAAATCTTGAAAGCAGGAGGACCGTCCATCTTCGAGTAGGACACGTGGTGAAAGATCGTCATTTCACTGACTGGAAAGTCAAAGGAATGGGGTTCCCTAACCTACTGAATTCGTGAAATGTGAAACCCCGAAGTAAACTCCATTTCAGAGTTTCAGAGATCGAGAGTTGGAGATGTCAAAGAATATTAACCACAAGAATCCCGAAATCCCGATATGCGAAATCGTGACTTAATCTGAGCCGTCGGATCAAGGTTTGATCTGGACCATTGATCCCAGTCCATTTCAGAGTTTCACGGATCGAGAGTTGGAGATGTCAATGAATAATAACCACAGGAATCCCGAAATCGCAATATGCGAAATCGTGACTTAATCTGAGCCGTCAGATCAAGGTTTAATCTAGACCATTGATCCCAGTCCATTTCGGAGTTTCATGGATCGAGAATTAGAGATGTCAAAGAATAATAACCACAGGAATCCCGAAATCGCGATATGCGAAATCGCGACTTAATCTGAGCCGTCAGATCAAGGTTTGATCTGGACCGTTGATCCCAGTCCATTTTGGAGTTTCGTGGATCGAGAGTTGGAGATGTCAAAGAATAATAACCACAGGAATCCCGAAATATCGATATGCAAAATCATGACTTAATCGCAACTGTCAGATCAAGATGTGATCTGGACCGTTGATCCGACCCCATTTCGGAGTTTCATGGATCGGGACTTTGAAGTGACAAGAACACTGAACATCAAGAATGTCAAAATCGCAAAATGGGAAATCGCGAAATGATCTGAGCTGTCAGATCAAGTGTTGATCGGGACCGTTGATCCCACGCCATTTCGGGGTTTCGAGGATCGCGACTTGGAGAGTCGAGATGCCTCATATCCAAATTCACGAAATGCGAAATCGCGAAAGCGCCTTATGCATAAGGCTGTGGTCACAGCCCTTGGTCACATCAGCGAGAGATGGAGGAAAGAGCTAGAGAAACCAAGCTCTTTTTCGGGGATCGCGACTGGGAATGTCGAGACACATGGTCACACAAATGTTGAACTGTCGAAAGCCGAAATGTCGAAATGAATGCAAGATCCCTTGGAATCAATCCAACGGTGCAGGTGAATTTGAACAAGATCGGAGGGCTACTGTAGCACGACACAATGTAACTACCAGAAACCACTGATGGTTTCTGCCAGAGGACTCGAAGACACTTTGGGATGATTGACAGAGGAGGTGAAGAGTCTCTGGGAATCTCCAAGAGGAATGAAGATGTTTGTGAAGGCGATTGACAGCTGGATGAGCATTGAGGCCTGTAACTGGAACAGAGAAGGTGAGCTCGACTGTCACAGAGAAGACGAAGAGTCTCAAACTGCCAGAGAGGCTGAGGAATCTCAGTACAACATACAATGATGCTGAACGAGTGGAAAATGACTAGAGAAGCTGAAGAGTCACGATGATGATCAGACAGAGCACTCAAGTTGTGGAGGAATTTGGTGCAGAGTGAGCATGCAGAGGCATTGCGAATATTGCATGCACAAACACAACAGAGACTATAAGAATGCTAAACAAAGAAAATATAAGTGTTTTCGTTGTGTAGGAGAATGGAGGTGTGTACAAGGAGGCAGAACGCGGGAGCATAACTGCACAATCGAGGAATGGTGCATTGAAGGGATATGGCGCATAGAGCATAAAAGGCCGAAGAACAGAAAGTGATAGAGGTGTGTAGAAGACACTGATGTAGACAGGGCAGAGCAATGTAACAGAACAACGACAGGGCTGGTAAGCCATTGAATAATTTTATATCGCTGTAATAAGTTTTAGTAACAAAGAATTTATAATTCAGGGTGGTTGGGAGGTGCTAGGGAGGACTGGTGTCCTCAAAGGTTCAAGTGGGTGCTTGAACACAGGGAGTTGGTGCTTCCTTCTAGTTGGTGCTAGAGAAACCAGGGAGTTGGTGCTTCCTTCTGGTTGGTGCTAGAGAAACCAGGGGGTTGGTGCTTCCTTCTAGTGGGTGCTAGAGAAAACAGAGAGTTGGTGCTCTCAGCAAGTTGCAGCTTGCAAAAACAGAGGTTGTATCCTCACAATGAGTTGGTGCTCATATGTATGATAATGTAAAGAATGTAGATAATACTTATCATATAAAGAAAAAGAGGTTTTTACCCTGTATGGGTTTCCTCGGGAATTATCTGTCTCTGTTTTCTCATATATGTGACTGATGTTGAATGTGCCTTTGTTTATTTCCCATTATTGTGATCATCATTGAGTGCCCTGTAAATATTTTAAAAGAAGCATAATTGTTTAAGCACGGTAACAACTGATTCACCCCCCCTCTCAGTTGTCCAACAATAATAATTGATTATCTCCTTCCAGTGGTTGCATTGTTTCGTGAAGGAACCGGCTCTAATACCAATTGTTGGATTACTGAGAGGGGGGGTGAATCAGTAATAGAGAAATTTAATCCTTTTTCACCATAAAATGAAAGTGTTATATCAATGTAGCATTATCATCTAATAGTTGCAAAGTAAATAAACAATGAACAAATGAGCAATCATACACATACATAGTACACCAGTGTTTTACGTGAAAACTCAAAGCAGGATAAAACCATGGAATGCTTTTTCTTATATGTATTTAAGAATTACATTCATTGGAAGCACCAACTGGAAGGAGGCTCCAACCCCCTAGTTTCTCAGGCTACAACCTGAGGGGAGCTCCAACTCCCCAATTCTCAGGATACAACCAGAAGGATGCTACAACCCCCTATGTTCTCTAGCTACAACCACCTGTCCTTGCCTCATCCAACCTCCATGATGTAGAAGTAGAATGATGGAACAATTGTCACACTATCACTGTGAGATATATTGTTTTAAACCTGTACCAATCAACTTGTAATCAACCTGTAACAATAACCTGTGCCAACATGTATCATACATAAACTTGTACCTCAACCTATACCATAAACAAATGCATCAACCATGCACCAAACATGTACAAATAACATGTCTAAAGAACCTATCACAGCAACATGTCTCATCAATCTTATCAACCAAGTCAGATCTACTCACCAATATCAATCACCAAGACAAATCTCAACCATATGCACAATATCACCAAGATGTGCATCAACCAAGCATGTCACAACAAATCATAATCATCACCAAGATCAATATCTGCTTCTAATAATATACCAAGACAAGTATGCTACATCATCCATAAACCATGTGTCAATAATACTACTAACAAGTACCTCCAACCATGTACCAAGTCTGTACCAATCATGCATCAACTACACATCAACTATGACTCATTAGGATGTACCAACATCATCAACTATACACCTCATGTATGTACCAACTCATCAACTACTTGTCTCAACCATGTACCCAACATGTATCTCAACCAAAAGCTCTCATCAATTTCATCATCCAAATCTAATCTGATCACATATACCTCAAACACTATACCACAAGTCTGTACCTCAAACCATGTGCTAGAACCTCACTATTATGCAACCTCTATCTGTACCAATAACTTCAACAACATACCTCAACCAAAAGCCCCCAAACATGAACCAATATTAAACTTCATTAGATCTGCCTTAGAACTCTACAGCAATCCATAAACTACCAAGAGGGCATCCAACATATTTACAAGGAAAACCCTCAACTTGATTCATAAATTCAACACTACACATATGAGAACCATACCTTTTTTTTCTTCTTGTAGCATTCTGTTGCCTTGGTTTTTCTACTGCGAATCCACTAGCCGCGATTGTTCTGCCGCACTTTTTCTACTGTGGTTTTTCCGCCGCACTTTTCCTGCTGCGATTTTTCTGTTGCACTTTTTCTGCTGCACTTTTCCTACCGCACTTTTTCTTCCGTAGTTTCCCTACCACTCTTTTCCTATTGCACATATTCTGCCACACTTTTTCTGCTGCAGTTTTCTTGCCGCACTTTTTCTGCTGCAATTTTTCTGTCACATTTTTTCTGCCGCACTTTTTCTGTCGCATTTTTTCTGCTGCAATTTTTCTCTATCAATAATGCCTTCCCAAATAACCTTTCACAAAAATAGATATTCAATTATATTCATGTGTGATTTGAATGAGAGACTCTTGCCTCTTATTTATAATTTTATGTAGCTTCCTCAAAGGGTTATCATCTAACCATCTTAACCCACTTTCCTTATTTTAAGGTTAACCCACTTATAACCATGTGTCCACTTAACTTAACCACTTTACATAATTAGTAAGTTCTCCATTAAATTTATTATTTAAATAATTTCTTTTGCATCCTCTTTGAATTATAGTACACTCGTCACTTCACTTTATTATTTAAATAATTTCTTCTTTGCAAACACTTTGACTACTTTGACCTTTTGGGGCTTCTAGATGACTCATGAGGGTTCTCCAACTTCACATGGTCATAACTCTCTAACCGTGAGGAGTTATGTGGCGTTCCACATACCACTGGAAATGGCATAACATGTAATATCCATCTAGAATAGTTTTACCTGCAAATATATCAAAACGCATACCATTATCCATCAAACAAACTTGGGTCCATTACCCAAACCTTTGTGCCACCTGAATTCGCTACCGGTATTTCTTCAAGGGTTGACATCAATGACAACCAATTCAATTAATCAACACTTGTCCTTATGTAGTTGTGAGTGGGTGAGTGACAAATGAGCTCTAGCACCCTCTATTTATACTTCTCTATCTCACTTGATTGGACTGACTTCTCTTTTTGGAGGCTAATAACTCAATATTAAATATTCTCTTGAGCCGACTTGTCTTCTAGGGTTATTATCCAATGTTTTACGGTTTTTGTTGCTTCCCGGAATATTCTAGTCTCGTCAAAGGTTACACGTGGAGGTTAATACCACCCGCAGCTACCATAATATCAACAACCGAGACGGTACGAAACAGACCCTCAAAAATTGGAAACGTCGTATATAAAATTAAAAAAAAATAAATAAATAAAAACAAAATATATATATATATATATATAGTTTTTTTTTAAATAAAACATTATATTTCAAGAAAAACATAATGATACACATAAATGAAATTTTAGAAGGAAAAACATGTCCATATTAACTCCCATAGAAGATCAATATCATTCATTACATGATGCAAGTATCATAATCCAAAATTAGCCTTTCTAGATGAGGCTTTACATCCAAAATCAGCCTTTATAAATGAGGTTGTATGACAATGATGAAAATCAAGGGAAACATGAGCTAAAGGCAACTACAATTACATATCATATTGATCCTCATCCTCATCATCAAAAATAGAACAAGATGCATGTTCAGCAAAACTAGAGCCTCGATGGGAAGAAGAGGCAATTCCACTTCCACTAATTGCATATCAAGAGAAACAAGAGAGAGCTCTAATTCTAGGTTTTTTTCATCCACATCCCACTCTTTATGAGGCCCACTTGTATATTATTCACCCTTACAAGACACAAGGCAGAGGTTTGAATGCACATATACATTATCCTCGGCCTTCTGCAATCCCAACATGTTGTGCTTCACGGAATGAATGAAACCATAGGTTCTCCAATTTTTTTCTGTTGATGAAGAGATTTCCACTTGTGATAGAATACGAGTGGAAAGGCTTTGCAAATATACACCATTTCCCCATGACAAGTCACCATTTAATCAGGTTCATGGTGCTTCTCTCCTCCAAAGCTGAGATTTCTACAAAATCCTCTAATCCAACACCAAAATAGGCAAAATCCTCCCTCATGTGGTGAACCAAGCCGATTCACCAGGTAAATACCCAATGTAGGTAGGAAAACAGGTTATAATCCATAAAGGATAATATATTAAATAATAATGTAAAGGAATATGAGATGATGAGATACAATAAGAATGAGGGCCTTATATACCCACGCATGGGTGCCCTTCCATGAAGAGACGTGACCTTTCATTGGGAAGGTTTCTCTTCATTAATTATTCATTAACTATTATAATGTATTTATATTTATTATTATATATTATGTTCATAAGATTGCCTTCCCCTTAAAAATGTTTTGTCCTCAAACCATACTTATGGAAGACTTATCTCTTGCCCTAGCTTGTAATATCGTCTCCTCATTCTTTATTCCTGAATTAGTGATCGTTGAGGGCTTGAAATGATAGGATCTTCTAAGCGTTGCGTAGAACAGTCAAATAGTAAGGGAGTCTTCCCACCTTAAATCGATCTTCTGCACAATGGGGATTTTATGGGGTTCTTGTAGACAATTTGATGTATTTTGACTCCCGTGATAGCTTCTACCTTGCATCATTTGTAATGGAGGTAATAATTTTTGACATATTTGTCATTTGTTTCTGTGGGTACATTGATTGGTTGAAGTATCGATTTTTGTGATTAGGATGTTTATAAGGCATCCTTGCAACCTGATATTTACTTTGTGTACTTGTAGCTTCTTCTTGATTAACACTTGGAATTGAGTCTTCTTCATAGCCCTGGATTGTTTCTACTTCGACATGTGAAGACCTCTTTACATCAACTGAATCCTTTTGAGCAGTAAGATTGATTGGGTCTGTATTAATTGCTTTATCCACCATCATATTTTTTCCATTTGAAGACTTATGTAGTTCCATAGGTTGAGTCATTGTCTCGTTATCTACCAATGATTATTTATTGATAAGTTGTTCTAACTTGTCCTCTACCGTCTTCCTATCACTCTTTATCTTCTTAATCTCAGTGATTAAAAGTTGATTATGGATTTTTAGGCGACAATTATTTTCATCCTTCTCTGGCAATTTCTTAATGAGATCGGGATTAGCTTGTTCTAACTTCTGATCCATATGCTTCTTATCTTTTGACTCATTGAGTTGTACCAATAAATTTTGGTTATGATCTTTTAAGTAAGAAATGTCTTTATCTTTTTCCTGTAATTTGCCCTCAAGATTTTGTTTTTGTCTCTCTTCTTGTTTTTTTAGCATTTTCTCCAACCCAACTTGAAAATGTAAATTTATGTTGTGTTGTTGATAATGAATTAATTGGTTTTCTAATTATTTTATTTTCACTTCCCAATGGGTGTCACCTTGATTTTCTACTAAAATAAAAATCTTTTTACAATATGGAAAAGGGCGAGCTCCATTCATAATGCCCCTTTCATACTCTTCCTCTTTTGCACAATAGGTACATTTTGTCGAAAATGTATTCTGTGTAGATGTCATAGTTCACTTCTTATTTTTCAATAAATGTAAAAGGGGCTCTCCTCTTTAATGATAATGTTCTCCTCTTAGAATATATATATATATATATATATATATATATAATCTCCTTATACTTTATAAATAGTAGCTTATGTTTTGACTTGTAATAAAATTCTCTTTTATACTCTTGACTATTTATTAGTGGTGGTTAGGGCTCAACAAACGCAACCCTAATTTTTGTGAAATACTTATTTAGAGGTAAATGCACACACACACATATATGTTATATATGGTATGGAGTACCATGGGCCAATGGTTTTCCAAAACCATGGGATGGTAAATCTCCAAAGGTAAAATAAAATATCCACTTTTCCTCTTCTTTGAAACTTTTTTCTTTTAAATTAATTTTTCTCACTTTTTTAATGAAAATTAACTTAAATAATGCCAAATCTGGAATATTTCCTTCAAACTTCTTGGTGTGCACTTATACTTCTTCACGTGCACCTTAAGAAAACCTTTTATTTTTTTCTTTTCTTTTGTTTTTTTCTTCTCCTCTTCTTTTTTTTTTATTTTGTGTAGAATGACTTTTTTACTTTCACTAAAATGTGTAAAATATTTGATTTATAAATGGCCAATGGCCAATATGAGGTCAAAAATCTTGTTTTAGAGAAACTCTATTTTGTGGCCAAAATTTTGATCGAGATGAAGCTCTGATACCACTGTGGTGAACCAAGTCAGTTCACCAGGTAAATACCAAATGTAGGTAGTACAACAGGTTATAATCCATAAAGGATAATATATTAAATAATAATGTATATGAATATGAGATGATGAGATACAATAATAATGAGGACCTTATATACCCACGGAGGGGTGCCCTTCCATGAAGAGACGTGACCTTTCATTGGAAGGTGTATCTTCATTAATTATTCATTAACTATTATAATGTATTTATATTTATTATTATATATTGTGTTCATAACACCTCACCTTTGTTTGTTGAGAATATGGAAACAACATGTGGAAGGATTTTTTCACTCTTGTGGCCACCTCCTTGTCCTTATGTGGGGCCTTCCTTTTCCCATTGCCTTGAGCAATGAACTCATCATCATAAAATTTGGGATTTAGAACATGTTCCAAAGTGTGCAATGGAGTGTTAAAGCCATTCCACCTAGTAATAATGATGGACCTCACATGCTCAGCAAAATCAACCTCAACAAAAAGCAGAGTGGGAGCCTCCTGTGTAATAATTTCCACGATTTTCTCAACCATGGTATCCATGCCATCATAAATCTCTCCCAAGAAAGGTTTTCATGTGTCTGCATCTCGGATAAGCTCAAATGCAGGTAATGTAAACTTGAGAAAGAATTATACCTTGCTCCACCAATCCTCAACAATCAACACCCTCTGCACCATACTTCCCCTCTCTGAATCTGCATGTCTCCACTCATCTCAAGTCACACCCACCACCATACTCATCAATGCACTTTTGACCTCAACAAGGTGGTGCAACATGATGAAGTTTGGGGCATATCTTGTCTCAGCAACTTTGAGCAACTCCAATTTGGAGTATTCTTGATACATCTCTTGAGACTGGTGCTGGTTGGTGATGAATTTAATGATCTCCCTAGATTTCCCTGTGACCTCCTTATTAATCCATTCAGTTTTTTCCTCAATCTCTTCTAAAATAATATTTAAATTATGGACAATGCAAGGAGTCCAAAAAATATGATTATGTCTACTCTCAACAATCAAGCATGCATATTTTCAAACGGGTGCATTATCTGTGATAACTTGCACCACATTTGTTGGCCCTACTTGTTAATTAGCATAAATTAAAATATCAGCAATGAATTTGCTATCTTTTACCTCGCCAGAACAATATTCTTCTCTTAATAACATCACTCATGTTGGTGATGATGCAATAACATTGACCAAGGGCCTCCACTTTATATCAGTCCATCCATTAAAGATAATGGAAACCCCTGTGTTGGTCCATGAGCTGTGAACTGGTTTGGGAATATAATGAATCAATGCCCTCTCTTTCTGGAGCAACATTGTTCTAAGTTTTTAATGGTTTATCCCCTTGAAACCTTGAGGATCCTCATTAATTTCCTTCACCATATCCTTCCAATAGGAGGACCGAACCACATTAAATGGGATTCCACATGCAAATATGGCCCTTTCCACTCTTGACTATACTTCTTCTCTCTTTTGATTGTTGAACATCTTCATCAATTTGTTGACTATAGTTGCACCTCATCCTCCAGGGCCTTTGGATATCTTGTTTTCTACCTCTATCACCCTCCTCTTCCTTTCTTCATGAACACTCTTTGGCTCATTGTTAACACCCAAGGAAGGAGGATGCTTTCTAGTGTCATGCATTGCAAACTAGGCTCTATTGTCCTTCATTTTTTTAGCATCGTCATGCTCTTTCTGGAATTTACCTCTCACCTGCAGATCAAGAGTATGTGGACAACCTTCAATACCCTTCCCTTCATGAAAAATGTGAGCCTTGACTCTTGTGTAAGAGTCCTTCAAGGTCTTATCCTTCTTGCATAAATTGCACCTCCATTCCCATGAACCTCCACCAGCACCCATAAGCTTGACCTTGATAACATGCCTCCAAAGAGGATAGTATTCTTGTTTCTTGCTTACTTTAGCAAATCTACGGGCAGATGAAATAGCACTTTGAGAAGCCATGAATGTTGCAAAAACAAGAAGAAAATATGCTCACCAAACAAAACATAAATTTTCTAATGCTCACCAAGAGAACAAAGAAATCTGCTAAGCAAACATAAAATAAATATGCTTACCAAATAGAAAAGAAATATGCTCACGAAAACCACACACAATCTCCTTCTTGTTGTTGAGGAAGCTCCTCTTGCTAATGAAAGTGTGAGTAATGAGTGAACCAAGTTGTTTCTTATAGCAAAAGAAGGAGATTTAGGGTTTCTATTAGTTTCTATAAATTTCTTTTTGAAATGAAAAAAGGGGAGAAAAGCAATTTTATTCTCATTGAAGAATTTAGAAAAGAAAAAAATAATAATAATAAGTGTTTGGGGGCCCCCTGTTTTTTTTTATTTGGCCTCTAAGACGCCTTATAACAGTTGAAACGCTAGTCGAACGAGCTGGTACGACCGAGAAAAGTTGTTGGTTGTATCATACGATGTTTCCAAATTGAGAAACTTTGTACGGTATGATCGGCGGCATTTCCCGATCGTATTGTACCCCTTTTGGCGTTTCGGAGGGAAAAACATGCGGGGTAGGGAATTTCCTTCAACTTAGCTTGACAGGATTTTGAATACAAAGAACATGACATTCAGCAGAGGAGTGAAACTGGGATTTGTGATAAGAACACCATTTGTTATTTTGGGTGAGGTGAGAGAGGTAGGAGAAGAAGGAGCTAATGAAGAGCCAGCTTTGGATAAAGGAGATCAAAGGTGAGAAGCAAGCTTCATTTCCACTACCAAGGCTTGAAGAAAGGCCTTATCTATGGAAGACATTTCAAATAAATCAACCTCTCTTTGTATAAATAATTTAACAATAAGTACCTCTTCTGGATCTTGAATCTGCGGTTGAATATGAAGCTTAGTAAACACCTCAATGTAGCTTTGGACTAACTGGCCCGAGGGTTGGCGACGTTGCAATTAGCGAGCCAGGATAGTCTGATGGTACCCCAAAGGATAGAATAGGTTCTGCAGTGCTTGACAAAAATTATCCCAAGAACTAATAGGTGTACGGGTGTCCATAGAAGGATCGTCGAAGTCCACCACCCGAAAGGAGGTATATGTTTGGGAATCCCACCAAGCTTGAGCAATCCCTTCCAATTACAAACTGGTGATTTGTAGCTTCTCTTCTTTTGTCATTCATGGGAAGGTCTTGAAATAAGTGTATAGACTGAGAACCCAGGAATCAATGGCCTCACCATTCATATGCCTTGAAAACTTAGGCATTTAGAAATGAGTATCTAATTGCATTGGCGTTGGGGAGTTTCGTTGAAGCCGCACGAGTTCATTTAGAGAAAGAGTTAGGTCTTTAATGGGAGAATATTTCCCAGATGTAGAATCCTTGGGGGATGAGTTGTTACGACGAGGCATGATCTTCATAGACTGAAGAAAATAAGATCTAGATCTAGATATGGATCTAGATATAGTTTTGGATCAAGAGATATATCTGGATGGAAAAAACATGAGTACATAGTTGGGAGCCCAAAATGGAGGGCACCTCACAAAACATATCCAAGCTCACATTGATCAGGCACGCTAGAAGAGAGAGGAGGGCATGGAAAACCCTAGTGCACCCTTGCACGAACTGGAGAAGTGGGGAGGAGTGGAATATATCCACAACTAAAACACTAAGCAGTGGAGAGCGAGAGAAACCCTAGCACACTACTTTGGAAGAGATGGAGGGTGAGCTCGACCCCAGGAACACCTCTGAAGCTACAAATCACCACAAAGGATCAGGTGATGGAGGTCTGGAGAAAACCATAGCAAACTTCCTTAGAGATGGAGGGTGGAGCCACCCCTAGCTCACCTCTGGAGCTGAATATGGGATGACTGAAAAAACTAGCAACTCGTTAAAAAAAAAAAAAACTCTATCAGAGACTCATTGGAGCACAAGCATCTTAGGTCAAAGCTCTGTTACCATTTGATCTACAATAAAAATACTCAGGAATTTAACTAGAACATGAAAACATTAATATTGTAACCAAACTAAGAGAAAAATGACCATCACTTTATTTAGAATAGGAGGCAGAATTATAAATATTTTTTTTATTGCATGATGGCTTGAATGGCTCAAGCTATAGCTAGCTTCTAATAGCTAGATAGTTAGGTCTGATCAACTATTTCCTTGGGACTTGAGCCCAACTATTCTTGTCCTCCAATCAGTTGAGATAGTGAGCCTTCCAAGAATCCCTTTGGTCGAGGGAGTGTGCCTTCCTTGGGATTCACATGGACGACTGTTGGGTTTCCCAATAAAAGAATAGGTTTTAAAGATAAGAAAGTTGAATATAAACTTGTACAATTTTCATTCTGCATTCAAATTATCACAGACAACACAAAAATTTAAAGGGGAGAACCAATACACGCTCTTCTGTCATTCAGTCCATAAGATTGGTCTATACAAACTCCTTATATCCCCTTACAATAGTCTAGGGATTTGAATCATGTCTTCTCCTTCTTCCATACAAACTCTAATACAAACTCAATATGATGCCCACAATTACCAACCATCCAACCCTCTTCCTATTGATTACATTCATTTGTATACATAACAATTCAATTACTAAAATAGTTATAGCCCTAACATCCTACAACGCAGCCTTCTAACACAAGGATAAGCAAATGCATTAATTATAATTACAACTACAATTTCGGTGTGCAAGTCAAAATAGGGTGTGTAGTGCAAAAACTAGGCGCGCCAACTAAAATGGGGCATGCAAAACCAAATTGCACACGAGGTATTCAAAATGGCATTGGATAAATGTTCTACCTTTTGGGTTTTTTGGTCAGAATCTGGCGATGTAAATATGGACAACATCGTTATTTTTTGTTGATTAAATTATATTTCTGAATGCATAAATGGATTCAACATGTTGAAAAACCCCTAGGGAACTCTGATTATACAAACTTAACCACTCAAATCTG
>JASDQU010737927.1:383655-430220 GCA_032191745.1 Picea mariana
ATATATATATATATATATATATATATATATATATATATATATATATAAAATAAAAAATAAAAAATATTGGTTGTCTTAGGAATATAGTTTCTCTTGATATAATGTTTCAACTTGATGGGTGTATAAATTCACATAATGCATGGGAAAAATTAAAAATGCTCTATGGGACAATTGATAAAGTTAGGGGATATCAACTTGACAATGAACTAATCATTCTTGATCCTAAATCTTTTGACAACATCTAGGATTATGTAGCAAAGGTTAATGACCTAAGAACCCAATGTAAATCATGTGGCGTAGAGATAAAGGACATATAAATTGTCTTAACTACTCTCTTTAAACTTGGACCCGAATATGTTGCATTCGTTTCTACCTTTCATGTTGATAGGTTGACTATGGGATCTACATATGCAATGTCTTATTTTTCTTCCTTTTCAGAAATGTCAATGCATGAGCAAGGGAAGCTTATTTCCATGGGTCTCCTTAAGCCATCTCAGTCTCAAGCTTCGTTCGATGGTCATCTTAAGGGACATAAAGAGTCGAGAAAACCTTACAAGAAAGAAAATAAGTCCAAGAAGAAGTCAAAGAAAGATCAGGCACGGTCATTGTCTACCCCAATAGCAGAATCCAACTCCTCTTCTTCAAAGGGGAATTCTCAAAAGAAAGATAAGCCAAATTGTAGTTATTGCAAGAAGGTTGGTCATGAGGAACATTTTTTTTATAAGAAGCATATCGATGAGCTAAAGCATCTTCTGTAAAAAAACAACATTAATCTGACTTCTTCACAACAATATTGCACTATTTTTTCTAAATCGGGGAAAGGGAAAGCAACTACACTTGTTTCGACTGTAGATTATTCAATGAAGTGGATTCTTGACTCGGGTGCATCACATCACATGGGTTCTATTAGAGAATAGATTTCTTTGTTGGAGCCTTTTTCGGTGACCCACATTCTCATTGGGGATGACTCTCCGGGAGATGTCATCGAGAAAGGTTTTGTTGATGTTGGCACTGGTAATTTGGAAGATTCCCTTTGTATGCCTAATTTGTTAGTGAACCTTCTCTTCGTATATCAGATTACCCATAATGGAAGAAAAGTTGAGTTCACTCAAAATTTCATCACCATAAGAGATCTGGAAGACAATGCACTTCTTGCAATTGGTAAGGTTGATCATGAGTCTTTCATGTATGATTTCTCTCATTTTGTACCTAATTCTCATTACACTGCTTTTCACACCCATTCGGATTCTGTGAGAAAGTTGTTGCATGAATGGTTTGGCCATCTCAACTTTCGTTATCTTCAGCAACTCAACATGAAGGATATGGTCACAGGTCTTCCTCGGATCAATTTCTCAGATGGAGTTTAGTCAGGTTGTGCCTTGGCAAAGCATCCTAAGGACAAGTTCGATAAAGGGAAGGTTTGGAGGGCTTCGAACGTCCTTGAGCTAGTTCACAGCAATGTGGTGGGTCCATTTACATCCTTGTCTTTTATCAAGGCTTGCTACTTGTTCACTTTTATTGATGACTTTTTTAGATCGACATGGGTCTAATTTCTTCGGCATAAAAAGGAATCTTTTGATAGATTCCAAGAGTTCAAGGCTCACATTGAGAAACAATCTGGGAAGTGCATCAAAATTCTCCACACTGACAATGGTAAAGAATATGTGAACCATCGCTTTGAACAATTTTACACTCTTGAAGGGATAGATCTTCAGCATACTATCGCATATACACTTCAAAAAAACAATGTGGAAAAGAGGAAAAATAAGTCCCTAAAAGAGATGATTGGTTGCATGATCCACGCATGCTCCCTTGCACCTGAGTATTGGGAAAATGCTATCAACTGTGTTGCTCACATTCAGAACAGAGTTCTACATAAGGCATTGAAGGGTATCACTCCCTTTGAAGCTTGGTGTGGAAGGAAACTTGTTTTTCTTGATCCAGGTGGATATCGGTGGCCACCCACCTTTTCCAACTGGCTCAAAACAGTTTTCTGACAATTTTGGAAATTTACTATTTTTAGCAGTTTTTAACTTCTTAGGCCAATTTGAGGGCCTAAATTAAGGTTTTTCGGGATCGAGCTTCTCAATGATAGCCAAAGGCATGATTGAGCCCCCAAAATGAATCTCCTTGATGATACCTTTCCAACGGGCTATTATGCGCCTAAAACAGAGATCGTATGCAAAAGTTACGACCCCGGGAAGTTGATGTATTAACTTACCCAAACGGGGCCCACATGACTTTTGGCGCTTCATCTCCTAAGGTTAGGTTTTTGGATGTCAAGGGTTTTTGGCATTCTTTTTTATTGTAAAAATTCCTTCAGAGCCTCATTGTAATCATCTTCTTGCGAATGTGAGCAGCCGTCACATCTCTTCTCAGAGATAAGCTGCCACCATTCTAGCGAGTCTTTCACTTTGTATTTTTACAGTCTCTGTACATTCCTTTCATTAATAGAAATCGTGTATTACTATATATCTATGTTTATGGTTGCATCTCTGATACATTTATGTTATATTATTGAATATCCTTGATATCTCTGTGCATTTCTTTATTATATCTCTGCTCTCATTTCGTGCCGAAAATAATCCGGATCGGTGCTACACTTCAAATTTTTTGGCTCCCCGAATTGGGCACACATTCTTTAGAAGAAGTGCAAGGCCTTGGCGCCTCAAATTCGGACCTGCATCTTTGTTGGTTACCCCTCGATGGTGTCAAAAGATATTGTCTCTTAGATCTTGAGACACATGAGCTCTTCATTGAGCATAGTGTGTAATTTGAGGAAAACTCTCCTAGCTCATCCTCTCATCTTCCTTCCTCCACAACGGATTCAGATAGTGCCTCAGAGGATTTTCCTCTAGTTTCCTCTACTCACAAATTTGATCATGAGGTTTCATCCTCCTCTTCACAAAGTTCAAATTATGAGGATGAGGATTCTCCTCCATCCCATACCATGGCTCGTTTGGCTCGTCAAACACTTGGTTTTGCAGGCACTCTTGTTGAGGATCCTTCTGATACTTAGAGGACTTTGTCACAACATCAATATTTTGCATTCCAACATTTCCATAGCTTCATATCCATAGTCCTTTCATGAAACATCAAGTATTGTTGAGTGGGATTCAACAATGGAGGAAGAGTACAACTCATTGATTCAAAATCCATCATTGATTTACTATGACAACCAAAGCACCATCCAGATCTTGAAGTACCTGATTCATCATCAATGGACCAAACACATCGAGATCCACATGCATTTTCTTAGGGAGATGATTCCAGAGCATGTCATCGATTTGCACTATTGTCCTATAGCAGAGCAGGTTACAAACATCTTCACCAAACCCTTCACTAAGAGAAATTGTGTCCATCTTCGGTCTCTCTTGGGGGTGAAGGACGTTTTTCTAGAGGGGTCACTTGGCCCTTCATACTTCACCCTCTCATGGGGGGGGATTTTTTTCCCACTGGGTTTTCTCCTTCCTTTTATATTTGAGAGGATTTTTTTTACATGGGTACCTCATCAGGCCTTTTAGTCGAGACCCATCTTTGGATCTGTGTTTACATTTTCCCCTGAGTTTCACTTAAGGAGGGGTGTTAGTGTGAATAGGGTTCTTTAGCTATCCGACTCTTTCTCAGCTATTTCTTTGCTTTAGCTCTCTTGACACTCGGTTAAGTTTATTTAGGGACTTCTTCACTTTATCCCATATTGGTTGTTTTTTTAGTCTCTTGGGTGGTAAATCCTATATATACTCACCCATCGCTCTCATATGAGCATCTCATTTTTTCATTGTATCTCATTTACATTGTATGTTTTGCATTCTCTTGAGTAGAATACAGTTTATTCTTTCTCATTTCTAATTTTTAGATTTTCTTTCCTTCATCCATTTGTATTCTTGAGTGATTTTTTAGCCAAATCTTACATTGGTGCATATATTGGAGACTTTTTCTTGCAGATTTGGATTGTCATAGTTAATTTGGGATCCATAGAGGAGCAGCGTTGCTACATTGGGGGAGGTAATCAAATCCTTTGTCACTTTGTCTTAAAGAGAAGAAATCCATGCCCTAGACATCCTTTTGTGGGTGAATGCATAATTTTCATCTTTAGGCAATGTCGCTTCTAGATTAATTTGGTTGTGAAGCTCCCCATAGAGACTCTTCCCTTTGCAAAACCTATGATTTCTTGTTCACCAAATTAAGGTTGTTGTAAGGCACGTCACTTTGACTACGTATAGCCCCTAATTTCTCTTGAAGAATAGCCATCTAAAGTTGCATGCATGACCCCATAGCTCAAGCAAATAAGGCATTGATCTTCCCTTTCATCCATCACCCTAAAATTAAAAAACTTCCAAAACATTTTTCCTTTTGTTTTATGTTGCTAAGCTCTCTCTTGCTCCCACTTCCTACTACACACATTGAGCTTAGTTAATCATAGGGAATCCCCACTAGGCTAGGATCATCCAATTTTACCTACTCTAGAGTGAGAAAGGAAAGGCTATTGAGGTGACAGTGGGTAGTTTTCCTAAGTTTCCTTTGGGGTTTCACACTTGTGATTAGGACTTTGGAACCAAGTAAGAACCCAAGAAGTAACATTTTGGCGTTGTTGCCGGAGACAAAGCCCATTTCCCAAATATTTGTAGATTGGCAACATATTATGATAAGAGTTTTGCTTTGAAAATGTTTTCCTCATCTCGCAACTCCATGAAGGGAAGAAGTCAATTTTCTTGCAATTTTTGAAAACTTCTTGTTTGTTGGGTGAAACAAGCAATAGTGTGAAGGGATATCAAAGTTTACATTGGTTACTCCACTCCAATTTTGGTATGAGGTATGATGGTAATTTGCAGATTTTATTTTCAAATTTGAAGAATTGAAAAATGGGAGAATTAAAATGTTTGAACTGGTCATGTGCTCCACTTAATTTGTCAACCATTCCAAGGGCTCCAAATGAAGGTTATGATTCATATTTGTTTGATTCTATTGGGTTGTTTCATGGATATCATAAATCAGCCTCATCACATATCGTATATTTCATTAAGGTCATGAGTGAATCTCACATTGTTTATGAAGATGTTTGGATAAAACCCTTTCTATGCACGTTTGAAGACCAAGCAATTGATTGATTTCATGATCTTGGCGAGGATCTAATTACTTCATTTCCAGATTTTTTGAGAATATTCCTTAAATGTTGGGAGCCTCATCGTGAAAACAAAGAATATGAAATGTTTATTGAACATGTCATGGTGCTCCTACCTTAAATCAAGAAGAATCATCCATTACAACTTTTATTGAAGATCAAGCACATGAAGAATACATTGATGAAAAACATTTGCATGTTTCCGTTGATGAGCAAAAGCCCATCCATGAAGATCAAAAGCATGAAGAGGAAGCATCTCCCTCATTTTCCCATAAAGAAAAGGATATGTTAAGCCTCCAAATTTCTAAATTTGATGACACTTTTATTGATGATTTGGAGATGAATGTTTTTGACAAAAAAAACTTTAAATTTGACGGTGAATGTGCCAATATATTTACTCTCATATGTGGTGAAAAAGAGGGCAGAAAGAAATATTTTTGTTTTCAAAAAAAAATTATAGTTAAGGATTTGATTGCTGAAAATTATATGGCGATCCTATATATGACACGGATGGCAGTGTTTTTAGTGAAGAGAATGATAAATTATTGATCTATGTACACCCTAATGGTATGGAGAAGAATTTAGATTTCTTTCCTTTGGAACAACCATGTAATCATAATGCATATTCAAAAATTTCTACAATTAATTTTCGTCCATGTTCACTTGTAAATAATGCAGAAATTTTTCAGAATAGTGAGCATTCTATAACATAAAATTTACAGCCACCAACATCTTCAGATTTTGGTGTGTTTTCATGTAAAAGTTTAGCTAGAGATGATCAGTTATATGTTGAAAATTGTATGGGACAACAAGGTAGACAGTTAGATGTGAATTGCAGAAATTTGCAGCATTCAGAAATGAACTGACAAACCATAATATGTACACACACAAAAAATTCTAGATCGAAAATGCAATTTGTACTTTGCTTTCATTGCTCACTAGAAGATATTTTTCGGTGGAGAAGTCTAAATCTGTCTCTTGAAAAGGATAATGATGATCTTACAATTTTTGATGGGTTGCCATATCCTCAAGAAGATTATATCAGACCTATCCAACATTGGATGGAAGAATCTCGCAATGGTGCATGTCATCTTTGGCATTAATTTGATGGTCTTTGCTATATTCATGATGATATTTCAGATGCCATGAAAATTCTAGCACATGTGTATGTACTATTTGATATCTCCCTGTTTTGGTTCATAGCCAAACACAAAAGAAGATCATTTGATATCAATAAAGAGCTAAGGTGGCTCCATTAGTTGTTTTATTACACCTAGCTCTTGTACTTTTCTCATGTTAAAGTAGGAATATGAGGAATAAGCTATTGAGAGAATTAGAGTAGAAGAATAAGCTCTTCAGCATTAGGTTTCATTTCACGTTCATTTGGCATTGTTAACTTGTGTTTTTCTTTCTCATAAAGTCAATTTTGATGTAATAAGCTCTATGACCATTTATATGTGGTGTTTATGTCATGTGGATCCATCCCAATACATGGTAGTATTTCATTTGCTTGGAGGTTCTTCTCAATGGGTATACCGAGATTTTGGGGTTCTCATACACCTCTTCTCCAAATACCACGTGTCCCCAAGTTGGAGCTAGTATTACCCATCATATTAGCATGAGTGGTAAATTGTGATTTTTATCACATGACAAGTATTTTAGGGGTAATTTGCACGGATGATGATGAGCTTGAGATGCACAATTTTATTTTTGCTTAAGGATAGTACATCTTGGTTGAGCATAATGATGATTGTGGATACTCTTATTTCACCATGATGTAAATGTGTGTGGACTATGTAGTTGGTTGTCTTGGTTCATGTTGCTTTCTTCATGATCACATATTCCTTGGTGTTGATAGATGGCGATATGGCCCTTAATTCTATGGGCCATTTGTTGGTGATCTTCATGTCTTTGATTAGCTTGCTAGATGATGTTTCTTCCTTGGTTCATGATATTGCTCCTTGCATGTTTAGAGGGATTGATGGAATATGGTTCTTAAGGAAGAGAGTTCTAGCATTTTATGTGTATATTCCACTCTTTTGATGATACTTGTGTTGACAATTTGGTTGTTATTGATGTCAACCTTGATAAATAGGTGAAGTATCATTGATTGATTGGTTTGAGAAGCATTGTCAATATTGGACATATTGTTATGAAGGTGACTTGAATGTCAAGCATTGTCAATATTGGACATAATGTTATGAAGGTTGGACATAATGTTATGAAGGTGACTTGAATGTCAAGCATTGTCAATATTGGACATAATGTTATGAAGGCGACTTGAATATCAGTAGAAAGACAATATTCACTAATATATTGTATGAGCTTTATACACTCATCCTATATTGTATAAGGTTGAGATTGTGTCATTAACATCCTTGCACAAAAGAAGAAACTATGAAGAAATTATCCAAATAAAAAGGGTAAATGGATAATCCAATATGGATCCATACAAATCACAAATAAAGAAGTTAATAAGACATGGTTCATTAAAAGTGATTCGGAAAATCTCAATTGAAGAAGAGTCCAGAAATGAGACAGAATGTCAATGGTGGATGTTTGGTGAGGAAGTATTGACACCATTGAGTCACAAGTCGAGTCAATTCAAACAACAATAAGGTCAACTATCTAGAAGTCTATCGACTACAAGACGAGTCGAAGACAAGCCGACTGACTACAAGCTTGCAGATTGACGGAAGTTGGAGAAGACAAGTCGATCGATTTCAAGACGAGTCGAAGACAAGTCGACCAACTAAAGGTCAAAGTCGAAGGCAAATTGAGTCGGGAAATACAAGTCGACCAAAGCAAGTCAAGATGACCAAAGTCGAATTTCTCAAGTCGGTTTTCTTCCAAGTCGAGTCGATCCAAGAAAGAAGTAACCTAAAGGTCGAAGTCGAAGAAAACTTAAATACAAGTCGAGTCAAGGCTGAAGCAAGATGGGTCGACTAGAATTGAAATACTCAGGTCGAAATTTCTCCTAGTTGAGTCGACCAAAAAGATGTTTGTTGATCGAATGAGGAAGCAAATACGAAAAAGGGTGAGACCAAGTCAAATCTTTAGTGACTAGCAGCTAAAAGGGAACCGATTTTAATATAACCATCAAGTGAAATGTTTACAAGTTGAGTTTAAATAATCACCAAAAAAGGAGATACGTGGAAGTCGATTTAGACATTCACGAAAAGGTAATATGTATTGAAGTCGATCTGGCCTCCGACGATGAAAGGAAAATCCAGGTAAGTTTCCTTCAAAGAACCGTTTGTACCGGCCACCTCACACACTTTCTGGGGAAATTTCCTATATGTCGACTAATTGGGCATGTTCTACAAAAAAACCCATGTCATAGAATTTTAAAATTTGTTTCCATCACTCCAGAATCTTCATACAAAAATCGTTGTCTAAATTGGTGTACGAAAATCAATTAATAAAAGTTACCATTTGTGTTAATTAAATGAAGGGGTGCAGTGTTTCATTCCAAAATGACACATTGTTTCAAAGTGGCACCCTTTGGAGGACTATATAAGTAAAGGAATATGAAGGGAAGAGAGTGTCATTATATATATATATATATATATATAATGGATTGAATGAAAGTTCATTCTATCAAGTTGGTGTATGTTTACAAGTTGAGTCTTGTTATAATGATTGGATTCCTCACATCTCAGTTGGATCTGAGATCAACAAGTCGGGTCTTGTTATGAGGATTGGATACATCATTTCTCAGTTGGATCTGAGAACTATAAGTTGAGTCTTGTATCAGAGAATTAGATCTCTCATATTCAGTTGAAGTTGAAGATATTAAAGGATTGATTTTATTTGTATTGAATCAAGTTAAATAAATAAAAAAATGATATTTTATTTACTTCATACATTTGTGTTATACATGTTTATGAATAATTAATTGAACTACATATATCTTATTCAGATAATTTATTTAATCAATGAAAGTGTGAAAAGTAGTCAAAAGTTCCAGACACTTCACCCCCACCCCCCTCTCAGTGTTGTGTGTTTCAACAGCCAGATCAAATAGACAAACAATTTCATAGAGCACTCACCTCCTTGTCATGCTTTGGAGTGCCCTAATGTTTTAATGATGATATGCTAATTGACTCTTATGATATAGCACCCAAGATTTTGAGATGTCTACTATGCTCCCACGATGATATTTGATTAGATAGATAACTAATCTAGTGGAGCGCTCAAGTCCTTAGTACATTTTGGAGCAACCTAGGGTTTAGAGAGGGAACCCTGGAGTTTTATGTATCTATCATGGTCCTATGTTAATATTTGATAGAATAGACACTTAATCTTGTGAGCACTCCACTCTTTCTTGGATTTCTAGCATTTGGCATAGTTTTCATGTGATTTTCAGCTATCAAAGGAGCATTGATGATGTGGCATCTTAGGTGAGTGCACCTGAGGATTTATGGTGTCTATCTTGATCCCATGATGTCGTTTGACAAGATAGGCACTCTCTTTTATTGAGCGCTCTACTCTTTCAGGGTTTTCCAAGTTCCTACAGTATGATTGGAGGGGCCAACTCACTCCTTGTTGCACAAGTGGACTTCATTAATGGAGCACTTGGCTTCATTCTAATATTTTGACTTTGATATTGCACCTTAAGATGACTATACATATCTATCTCATGGAGCACTTCCTTGTTTTCACACTTATGAAGGCATTTCTCGTGGATTGAGGCTATTGTTTCACATGTGTGGAGGTTGTTTGGTCTTTTGATGACTTGGCACTTGATCTATGGTCAACTTCATATCTTGAGATACACTTCATCTACCTTGATCTATGGATGATTACTACACTTTGGAGCCACATGTGCCATTTATAGGGTTTTTATTACATACACATCTAATGAGGTTGTTTACACCTTGGAGCTTGAGCTTGGTGATTAGGCACACTTGAGCACTCAATTATTTGAGGAATCTATTCCCATGATCTTGATGAGGATGTCCACTTGAGAAGGTTACATCACACATATTCCTATGCTATTGGTTGAGAGTGCCACATATAGATGGACATCCAGTTATCTTGGGATGATCTCACGTGCCACATAGAGCTTTCATTCTTTGGTCATGGTTGGTTATTTGCACATATCTTGAGAACTTGGTCATGGATCAACTTGACTTGTCAAAATATGGAGGTCATCTTATGCCATTTATTAAGGGCATCCTACTCTCATCACACGTGGGACCACATCTAGAAGGGCACACAAGTCGATAAGGATCTATCTTGCTATTTTGAGGATGTTACATAGTCAAAACCTCAACCAAAATAGGTGCCCCACTTCTTGGCTCTATTTTAAGATGTTATCACTAACTCCATATTTTATATTTGTTTGACTTGTATATTGGAGTAAATTATATGAGAACTTTATTATATTGTTTTCTTAGAATTATTTATGGTAACTTCTTGGAGGAAATTGTAAATCTAAAAAAACTATTTTCTACTTTTAGTAAGAAGTCTGTTGAGGTTAGAGATTAATATTTTGTTGTTATTCCTTGGGAAGAATAGTGGATCTACAAAAACAATTCATTGTTTATTGTGGAAGAGAGATAGAGTTGAAACTTGTATAAAGGTTTACTCTCTCCATTTGTAATGGAGGATTTGGTGAAGGAAAGAGCTCCAAGCTTGTGGAATAAAGTATTCTATATTTTGTCTAAGTTTTGTATAGTGTATGTACAACTTTATTTATGTGGCAAATATTCTTGGTGCATATATTGAAAACTTCTTCTTGTAGGTTAGATAGTCAAAGTCAGTCTAGGAGCCATGAAGGCACAACTTTGCTACATTGTGGGGTCATCAAAGTTTTTTTGTCACTTTGCTTTAAAGAGAAGAAATTCATGTTGTAGCATTGTTTTATGAGCTAAAACATAATTTTCATCTTTAGGCAAGGCCACTTCTAGATTAATTTGGTTGTTGAGCTCCACGTAGAGAGTATGTTCCCTTCACAAAACCTATGATTTCTTGTTCACCAAATTAAGGTTGTTGTAGGGCACATCACTTTGGCCACTTATAGCCCCTAATTTCTCTTGAGGAATAGCCCTCTGAAGTTGCATGCATGACCACATAGCCCAAACAAATAAGACATTGATCTTCCCTTTCATCCATCATTCCAAAAATATAAAAACTTCAAAAACATTTTTCCTTTTGGTTTATGTTGTTAAGCTCTCTCTTGCTCCCACTTCCTACTACACACATTGAGCTTAGTTAACCATAGGGAAGCCCCTTGTGCTATAATCATCCAATTTTATCTAATCTAAAGTGAAAAAGGCAAAGCTACTGAGGTGATAGTGGGATCTTGTCTAAGTTTCCCTTAGAATCCCACACTTTTTATTAGGTCTTTTGCACCAAATGAGAGCTCAAGAGATAACACATAGATAGAGAAGTCTCTAGAGGGAATGGCAAAAAGGTCAAGTTCTATGTGTGGGAATAGATTGTAAGCTTTCACTCATTGCATAAATCTCATGGATCGCAAGAGCTAGAGGATGTGTTTGCAACACCTTTGTTGAATCTTTAGGCCATGAAGTACCTTTCTACCATGACTTGACAACATAATATGTTATTGTATGTTACTATATACCTAATTCAATGACCCTCTATTCTTGAGGTGGGAACTTAGTTCCTCTCTAGTGTCTCCTACTTACAAAATCATGCACATACTATCTAACTAGTGGGAAGAGTCCTTATGAATCATCTATTGGACCTCGAAATGCAAGTGCAAAATGTAATGTGTAATAAACCTTGATAGATATAACAGATAATATGGCCCCTAACTTCATAAATATAAAAATACATCCACACAATAATAGACACAAGAATATAGAAAGAACATTTAATGTAGGATAACACCATCTAGTACTCCTTATGAAAGAAATCACTCCACAAGCCATGCTTGCTACAAGAATCAACATCCAACCTCTCACATACCTCCAATACAATGATACTCGTGTATATTTATACTTTCTCATGAATATTCCTAGATGTCTATGTCAACTACTCTTTTATATTATATTATTTTCTCTTTACTACATAGTGGGCCTATTTATTACCCATCAACTACCAAGTAGGCATATTCCATTATTATGGTCACATTGCATTCATTATCCCCTTGGACACCTTGGTAGGTACCCCATATTATCCTCCCTAGGTACATTCCACATTTGCTTACAGTTACATTCATCTATGAAAACTTTGTTTAAACATGTTTTTCAATGGGAAACATGGTGTTTATTCTGTAGCAAATAACCTTTTAATTTAGTTTTTTTTTAATTATATTTTTAATATTTGTCAATTTTTTGCCAAGTCAGCAATTTTTTTCCTGGGATTTTCATCAATGATTTGGAACCCCAGCGAAATCATTCCGAAGTCTGGCCTTTTCAACACTAAGAAATACCATAGGCCCTAAAAATACTTGACAGCATTTGGAGTTCATCATATTGGCAGTAACTGCCTATAAAAGCCAGAACTTACATGTCACTTGACAATGTTGGTGAAATCATGTAAGTTGCTCAGTGCATTGTATGATGATTAAAACTGGTCCTTAGACCAGAAAAAAAAATATTTTCCAAAATAAGAAAATTCGTAACAGCACCTCTGAACTCCCAATGATAGTATATTTTGAATGAGACACATCAGCAACTCTGCATTCTCAGTGATCATGTATAAAAATTTGTGACATAATAACAGTGCATGAGGAAATAGAATATCGGTGTGGAAGCCCGTGACATACAATATTTAATCTACTCTAAACATGCAATATTTATTATATTTAACTAGAACATATTAGCTTAATCATAATCTGAATGTAATAATCACTTCAGCCTTTAGACACTGTCAGGAACAATAGAAGTCTTTCTCCTTCAGGTTGCAGAATCCTTTACACAGAATCCAAGACTGCAACAATCCTTCCATGAAATAGGTCAGAAACCTAGAAGTAGCTAATTACTGCAACTCGTACAAGTGACCAATTTCTCCTTTAATTGATACCCATTCCAAAATCTTCATCGGAGATAAGAACTACATAAATCTTCATCAAATTCCTCATGTTTCAACAGTTTGTCTTTGATTCTGGATTAACTTTGCCTCTTATTGTGTGGTCAACAATCCATGACAATGCAGGTACATAAATAATTCTCCTGTTTCCCTTGCTGTAGAATCTCAATCATTGCAAGAACATACTACCAAATGTAACAGTATCAAAATCTAGAGAGTTGATGCTCTGCCTAAATTCTTAACGCCTGCATACATAACTCAAATTGAGCTAGAAAGATGCAGTTCAACCATGACTTACCAGTGTGTAATAGATCCAATCCCAAAACAGACCAATATCGATTCTTTCAAATATTTAACTTTTATGAAATAAGAATTTGTTATTTACAGGAAATGCTATTATGACAGATTATAGATTCAGCCTAGCTACTCTTTGTTGTTCAAAATTATGATAACTACTATTTACAAGAAAAAAAAATTTAAGTCCTACAGAACTTGCCGGATTTGACTTGGACTTGCAAATTCAAACCCAGCTTGGCACCTAAAAAGTGCCAAGTCAACAACCTCACAAGTTGAACTCGCTGCCAGTAAGTCTGACTTGCCAGCAGCAAGTTTGAGAAGCAAGTTGCAGGTCATACTTTGAACCAAGAGTGTACATGAGTTTTTCATGGGTCAGCAAGTTTGACTCCCTCACATGTTGAAAAACTCAGTAGGTCCCTTCATAAAACTCAAACAGCAAGACAACAACGCCATTATAATATTTTGCATGAACCACGTTTTTCTCAAGTCTAAACTATTGCTTTCTGGCCTCACCAAGTTATTCACCAAGCCACGTTTTGTATCATCATTTACAACAATGAATAGTCACCACTGCTAGGATGATAACCTGCCAAGCACCCATCATAAAAATTACATGATAATAAAGTGCATATTAGAAGTTCATAGCATAACCCAGCTCCACATCCAACCTTTCATAATTCCCTAAAAGAAATGCCTGCCCCGACTGAGAGAACACTCCAGCCTTGGTCTGCAACAAAATACAACGCCCAAGAATATTCCTTGTAGTTTGAGTTGCCTAACAGTTTCAAAACACCTTGGATTCTTCTCTGCAATATTATGTATTGCCAGCTCTGGCTGTCTATAATATATTTACCTTACAATTAATATCTAATTGGGTTACAAGCAATGCTGTTGGACCAGTATAAAAATAAGATCACCAGATAGGTAATAATTAATAACAGACCATTGGACATTTTCCAGTATTTCTAATTGTCAACGCGCAACATGCAACCTATCCTCATCTAACTGTAGTGCAATGTTTCCTAGCAATTTATATGGAATGGCTGCAATAAATAGAAACATTGATAACTGGATTGCAAGTAAACAAAAACTATGTGGACCAACCAGGTGATGTACAAATGGCAAGATAAAGCAAATCAGCTTGCTAAGTAGTTTCAGTATAATTCATTGCAAAATAACTATTACGAAATTGAATAGAAAACAAATAGTGATCAGATAAAAAAAGACGGACACCTAAAGTGTAGAATGCAGGATGCAATATTATGGTAGGTCTATGAATGATTGACTTATATGCTTATATCCAGGACAAGATCCTCGGGAGAATTAGGACACTAACAGTAACAAAGGAAAGCCAACAATGTATGACCAAAAATGAACATGGTGATCTATGAAGAATATGTACCATAATCAATCCTGATGATTTTTTTTATTATTTTGTTTTTTTCAAGGAAACCCTCACGGAAAACTTCAATCCTAATGTTATGCAATTGCTTGGGATGAGTTCAAACAGGTTTTAAAAAGAGAATGCCATGTTTGATATTAGAGGCAGGTACCCAGGTAAACAACTACTCGTAAATTTTTTGAAGAACTTTTAAAACTTAAAAGGGTGAATTTCTCAACATGAGCAGAGGGTCAAAACCAAATGAAGAACCATTGTGGCAAACAAATATAACCCCGCCAGGACCATCATAAGAACTCAACATATGCCTTTATTTAGAAAATGGTGACTGCGGTAGCTTTTAATGCTACAGATCTTATATATGTCAGGACTGCAGTAGCTTTTAATGGTACAGCTCTTATATGTCGGAGCTATTAATACAAATTTGAAAATCATGCTAAATAAGATGCAAAAGCATCTTATTGGTCCACAGATCAGCCAAAAAAATTTGCCAAAGTTTAACTAAGGCCATTGCTGAATGAATAAAAAACAAACAACCAGGATTGGCCAAACTATTGAAACTAAAAGAGCAAAAACTTGTACATCGATGCAAATTGATTCATATATCCCTGAATAGGCAGGGACTAATAAGTAGGCAAGTGTTCTAAAGAAACTCCATAAAATATACATAGAATAAAGCATGCAGGATAAGAGCAAGTTGAAAATAAATGAAATAGAGATTAAATTAGAATTCAGAAGTTCTTATTATTGGCATAATTTATAAACCATGTACATTAAACACAAGAATGAAGGGGTATTTTGCATGCCAGAGACCCTGCCAAATCCATCTACCCTTTCCTGTGCTACTAGCTTACATTTGATTCATTTATAATAAAGATAGTGAGTTACCAATTCTCCAAACAAAAGACTGTCATCTTTCTTATTACCAAGCTTTGACCCTATGTTGCTGCGGGCGTGTAACCTAGCAAGTGGGATGCATCCCCAAGACAGAGACACATTTCTCATACCCAAGATGGGTTCATTAACATCCACAGCAACAGTGTCATAAAATTGGGGGATGCCCATATCCTCAGAACTTTTTTAAAATGTCCAAACACAGAATTTTTCTAAAAATTTCCATGGGCCCCAGAAACAACCCTTAGGGCATCACTGATAGGCCCATTATTTCTGCACAAAAACTCTTTTACTATTTTTTGTTATGCACTATACCTCTTGTGTTTCCAACGGAGAAACTGTGGAGATTTCTGAACTGTTCAACTCATGCAATGTTCAAAAAGGACATGTCAATTGATGAATACAATGAGAAGTTCCAAGTTTGGGAGTTAAAGACCAAATGCTTTGCAGATCTCATGCAGAAGACCTACATCTCAAATCTGAGGTCAACAATCCAAATTGAGGTAAGAATGTCTGAACCTGAGTCTTTAGACAAAGTCATTAATGTAACTAGAAGATCAAAGAGCCATGTTGAAACAATACAGAAAAAGGTACTTGGCTCTAGTAAAAAGAGTTATGTATATGATACAAGGGCCAAGGAAGAGGGAAAATCTCAAATGTCACAACTCAAAAACCAGTGCCACCAGCCTGAATAAAATCCTACTCCGTTAACCTAAAACCTGTCAGATGAGGGCCAAGGAAGAGGGAAAATCTGAAATGTCAACTCAAAAACCAGTGTTGCCAGCCTGTATAAAATCCTACTCCGTTAACCTAAAACCTGTCAGATATCCTCTCAACCCTAGTTTAGGGGCATGTATGCAGCCTTCAAAAACCTTTTGCAGTTGAAGATCTACCCCACTTTGACTCTGAAACTAAATCTGGGGAGGATACTCTTTCCAAACAACCATATAATGACTCTATGACACAAGAGCAGGGAATCCTCAGTCTCCCTTGTTGCAGTGACTAGGTTGGGTACTCCTGATACCTTAATGTTTTATGATTACATTAAAAAGCGAAGGCTCCTCATTCTAGTTGATCCTGGTAGTACATTTTGAGACTTTTGAATGCTTCCCCACCAGCTTCTTAAGCCATAAAGGTGGAACTTACAATGAAAGACGATATCCTCAAGGATGACTTTAATGTTGTGAACATGGGAGGAGTAGAAGTCTTAGGTATTCAATGACTTATTTCCTCGGTGAGCTAATCCAGCAATAACTGGCAAAAAATCATCTCCTTTCCCCACGATAATTGTGAATACACAATCAAAGGCCTTCCACTAAAAAGCATCAAGAATGTTGGCTCCAAACATGTCCAAACTTCTAAGGAAAGTCCAATTTATCTTTGTGGCTCATTTTTACTATATTGAAGCAGACCCTTCTCGGTAAACCCATATTCCAAGCCCATCTACCCTACTTCAAAAATATAAAGTGGTCTTCCAAGAGATGAGCACAGAACCCCTTTGAAAGGGGTATGGAACATGTTATTGAGCTTGACCCCACTAAACACCCCACAATGGTTTGTCCCTATCACTGTGGCCACTTTCAAAAGTCTAAGATTAAAAGGTTTGTGGAATAATAACTCCTAATAAGAGTCTTTAAGTTAGTATCCTTGTCCAAGTGTAGAAAACGATGGCTCTTACCACTTTTGAACTAATGACGGAGCACTATTGAATCGCTATTAAAAATAAGTTCCCAATTCCTGACGTTAACGATTTGATGGGTGAACTACATAGAGCCAAGTTATTTTCCAAGATAAATCTTTGTTGTGGCTATTACCAAATACCTATTATGTCTCCAAAACCAAGAGACAACTCATTAGGGGAATTTTTAGGTCAAAAATGGGCCTCAAAACAAAAAATGTACTATCAAAATCAACTTTAAAAGAACCAATAAGATTCAAGATGATGATGCCAAGTAAATATTTTTGGAAGGAAAGGAAGAAGACTATTTTTTAATCGTATTTTCAACTTATCTCCCTGTAGGTTTACTCAAATTTCAAGTGTAGGCATTCGTTGGATGTGGAATTAAATTCTGCATACTTTTGATAGACCAACAATGAGATAAATTGGCAATAAATGAAAAAATGTGTGTTTCTTGAAATAAACTGGAAATACATGAAAAAAACATGTAAGAAACATGCTTTTTTCATGTATTTCCAATTTATCTCACTGTAGGTCTATCAAAAGTATGCAAAGTAAGTACTTGTATTCCACATCCAACGAGTGCCTACACTTGAAATTTGAGTAAACTTATAAAGAGATAAGTCAAAAATATAATTAAAAAAAAGTAGTTTTCTTCCTTTCCCTTTGAAAATTCACAAATCTTATTTTATTATTTTATTATTCTGCTTTGGAGGCCCATTTTAGACCTCAAATTTCCCCTAATGACATTTGGGACACATCAAGGCCACTACTAATTCTAAGTGATGCAATTCAATCTCTATAATGCTCCTGCTACATTTCAAGCAACAAAGTGTTCAGTAATATCTGAAAAGGTTTCTCTAGTCTTCTTAAATGATATCCTCATATACCATTCACAAAGCTTATGAAGCATTTGGATCTTGTATTAGCTACCTTTGCACAATAGTATTCAAAAGAATCCAAATGTGAATGTTCTAAGACTTCCTTGGAATTCTCCATAAAGGGTGCTCGTATTAATCCTGCAAAGATTCAAACCATTCAAGAGTGGCTATTGGCTGTGACCCTCAAGAAGCTTTGAGAAATTTAGCACTTGGCAGGGCTCTACAACAATTTTGTGAAAATATTCTTTGCTATCGTTTGTCCTCTTACTGACTTAACAAAGGAGGACACATTTCACTGGTTACTTAAGACACAACAAGCTTTTAACAGCCTAAAGGAATCTCTTGATTTGTCTCAAATGCTCACCACAACTAATCAACCAACCCTTCATCATTGAGTGTGACTCTTCTAGGTTTGGATTTCTTGTAGCACTTTCACAAAATGATAGACCCTTCACCTTTGAAAGTAGGAAGTTGAATGACAATGAAGAGCACATGTACACAAACAATAAATAAATGTTACCCATACTTCAGGTAGTGGCCAAGTGGCACCAACTCCTCAATAATAAGTTCTTTATTAACATTGACCATCTCAATGTGACACACTTACTCACAAAATCCTATGACCTTGAGATCATCTATGAAAATGGTAAAGAGAATATTAAAGCACATGCTTTATCTTAAAGGGATGCACCACCAACATTCATCTCAATCAACCAACCTACTTGGGAACAAGAGCTCCTCACCAAATAATAATGGATCCTACCATAGTGAAACTTCAACAAGATTTAGTTCAAGCAAAGGTAGTTAGTAAGTGCTTGGATGGGTATCTTCTGATGTACCTGGAAGATAAACAAACTAAATGGCTGAAGTGGCGGCATTGGTATGATACTGGATATCACTTTGCAACCAAAATGACCTCCTTTAAAGCATTATATTGCTATGAAGTCCCATCCCTTGGACTAGATCATCCAAAAAGTTAAAAGTCCTTGCAGCAGCTGACACTAGCATCCTAAAGAACAACCTTTCTACATCAGCAAACAAGCTGGCCAACACTGTTCATAGAGACACTGAGATTGGAGATATGGTTTTTGTCCTATTGCATCCCTACAAGCAGACAAGTCTCTGAGAACAAGTTAAGGACAACCTTCAACAAGGTTTATGGCCCCTACAGAATGAGAGCAAAAGTAGGTGATGTGGCTGATGCCTTGGACATTTCCAACAAAAGAAGACTCCATGAACTATTTAGAGAAAAAAAAGAGGCAGCCAGGTGGTTACTCAAACATAGGTCCCTCCCACAAATGAAGAGAATGAGCTCATATTGGAACCAAAGGACGTCTTGAAGGTGAATGTGAAGAATCTCTACAGAAGTCAATAAAGCGAGCCACCTGGGAGGCAAAAGCATTTCTATAGAAATACTCAAGTTTGCAAATGTTGAGTACCTACCTTCAACTCCATCTCAATGGGTACAAAAGCTCCTCGCCAACTACATAATGAATCCAACTATAGTTCAACTTCAATAAGACACTATTGATGACAAACAAAGGTAGTTAATAAGTGCATGGAGAAGTATCTTCAAATGTACCCAAAGGATAAGCAAAGTATATGGATGAGGTGATTGCATTGATATAATACTACATATCACGTTGCCACCAAAATGACCTCCTTTAAAGCATTATATGGCTACAAACCCCCATAAGCTAGACAGGGACATCCAAAATGTTAAGTCCCTGCAGCAATTAACACACTGCAAGAAATGCAGAATATCTTCAGCATCCCAAAATAACGTCTTATCTATGGAAGCAAAGATGAAAAGTGAGCTAAATAACACCATTCAAAAAGAAACATAGATGTTGAAAATATGGTCTTTGTCGAGTGGCAGCCCTGCAAGCAGACAACTCCCTGACAACAAGGTAAGGACAACCTTCAACAAGTTTTATGGCCCCTACAAAGCACGAGTTTTAAAAGTGGATGATTTGGCTTATGGAGGTGAATGTGAAGAATCTCTGCAAAAGTCAAATAGAGTAAGAGATCAAATGGAAGGGTCCCCAGAAGAGGAAGCCACCTGGAAGGACAAAGCATTTCTGCAGAAAAACTCAAATTTGCAAATGTACTAGGATAACCCACCCCTCTTCAAATGTAGCCATCCGCTTAAAAGGCACCTTTCTCTTTTCATGCTTTAGACATACCAATGACTTTATGATAAATCGTTGAATAGTACTTTCTAGAATAAAACAGCTTGATTTTCAAGTCTGTTACATGGATTTTCTCATGCCTTTGGCTTTTTGTTTCTGTTATTCTTAGCATTCTATTTCAGTTACCTCGATAGTTGCAATAGTAGTTCCATTTAGGGTACAGAAAACTGTTGATGTTTGTAGCATCGAACAGGTACTTCCACATTGGTTTTGTGTTTAACATGTGGAAGTCGTCCTTAATACCTCTCAATACTTAAAAAATTCACTTTAAACACAGCTAAGGTGAGAGGAGGAGACACACACAAAGTGAGATAGTGAGATGTCATTCATCGAGTGGAGGACTTTCATAAGTGTGTAGGGGCAAGGTCTGAGGAAGGGAGCAAGGGGCAGCAAAGGAAGTAGCGGCCAGCAAGATTGAAAGACGAATCTCGAGGTGTGATAGGCTATTCTTGATGCTTTGTATTTTCCTCAGGTGAGCAATTACCCCAAGACGGGAGCCCAGATTTAATTTTAATAAAATCATCACAGTACTGGTTTTCCCTTGAGGGTTTTTCTAGGGGTGTTTACCCAGAAATTATGTCTGCAAATTTGTTTGATTTCTTCTTTTGCTTCCGCTGATTTATTTCTGTAAATAGTTAAAAGTCAGCTGTATTTTTTATTCAGTAAATCTGCATAATAAGTTTATTACAGCAAGGTATCTGCAAGGAAATAAATTGTCGGGTGCTAGGTTGCTGAAATTTAACATGGTATCAGAGCCAAGACTCTGAAAAGGATACCAGGTTGCACGGATCGTAATTTTGCAGCCGCAAAAATTTTATTTTAATTTTTGCAGGTTGCAAGAAGAAAAAAAAAGAAACAACAGACGTACAAGTCATATGGACTGCAAAGCTGGCATACAGTCGTACGGCTGAGTGGTCAGGAGCTGCAGAGGAGACAACTTCATGCTATGAGCAGAGGAGGAGGTCTCGACTGCAAAGGGATCGCAGGCGGCAGAGAGACGATCGAGGGAGCAGTTGCCGGAGAGGATCGAGTTGTAGCCGAGTAGGAGGATCGGGAGCTGGGAGAAAAGGTTGGGCGCAGCAACAGCCGCAGGTTGCAGGGTCGTCGCGGCAGCAGCCGCAAGGCGAGGGACAATCGTTGTAGCAGCGGCTAGGGCTTGGCCGCAAGGCACCACAACCGCCACGGAGCAGACCACAGGGCAGCCACAGAGACCATCAGGCAGCCGCAAGAGACTAGGGCAAACCGCAGAGGGCACTGGCAGCAGGCAACTGGTAGCAGGGTCTAGGCTACGGGCAGCAAGTCCAAGCAGCAGGTCCAGGCAACAGAAAATTTAGGTGGTGCATGGCTTGGTGCAGTGGCAGAATTCCGGATAGAGATTCAGGGAACCAGCAAAGGAGAACTCAGATTGGTGAAGAAGGACCTTCACCAAGAGATCTAGGCCACATACACAAGAGAGCACATAGGAGCAAAGAAGGACTTTTGCTCATGTGCTTGGGTCATCCACTTAGGAGCAATGGACTTTTGCTCAAGTGCTTGAGTCACGAAGGACTGTGACTTACGGGGAAATCGAATGGGTGAAGAAGGACCTTCATCTAGAGATCATTTCAATGGATAACATATCTATTGGAGTCAGTGACTCATAGATAAAGCAAATGACTCTTTGCTCAAGGAGATCTTAGCAAGGGGTGAAGGACTTTTACCCAGAGATCTATCCAGACCAAAGGAGAAGAGAAGTGGGCAGGGAAGCAACAAACAAATATGGTAACAAAGACAGATCTGGGCAGATCTGAGTAACAAATATGAGCCATAGAAGCCGCAAGTGGCTGCAGGAGGTGGTTGTATTCCTTCTTTTCTCAATTGACAAAAAACATGACAGGGACACATGAGTTGTTCACCAATTGGCCAGAAATGGACTCGGATTTGCAGGTGGAGCTTGGCACCAATGCCAGGTGTGGTGTAAAGGGAGTCAAAGCAGTCAAGTTCCAGCTGAAGTCAAGAGGTTCTCTGGAGGTGGCAAATGTGTTGTATGTCCCAGAGCTGAAGATAAATTTGCTCTTAATCTCAGCACTGAAGGACAAGGATTTTGCAATCTTGTTCCAGAACGGACAAGTACTCATACATTCAAAGGGAGCTATCCCTAACACAGCAGTGAGCATTGGTGTCAGAGAGGGCAAGGTATACAGGTTGTAGGGCAAGCCTGTAAGTGGATCTGAGGGGATCTTGGATCATGGATCGATGTCAATGGCAAAGGACGAGGAGCGAGAGGCTCCAAAGGGTGAGCAAAGTTCACAGAGTTCCAATGTGAGGAATCAACCTTCAAATGGGAAGAGGGAGTTAGCCCCTTCTAGCACGGTCAGGAAACCCAGTTGGTATGAGGTGACATTGATGAATGCTCACGAGCAAGTTGAGGCTCCTAGGAGCACATTGAGAGCGGTCAAGAAACCCAGTTGGTATGAGATGACATTGATGAATGCTCACGAGCAAGTTGAGGCTCCTAGGAGCACATTGAGAGAGAGCGGGCCTTCGACGAAGTTTCCAAACTTCAAGGCACTGATATGTTTGTTGGGTCTCTATTTTGTCATATTTTTTGTCATTTAAACCATTCTTTTCACCGCATCATTTCACACATTTACCACCATTTCCACCATATTTCTTCATAAAAATGCCATGATACACTTCCATATGCTAAAGTGGTTTATTAACATTTATTTTTTTTATTTTTAATAAATTAAGAAGAATTATGTTTGGTTTTACTAATGACGGTTTACATAGAAATTTCTTGCGGTCAAAGAGCAAATTCCCATAATGACTTCCAAGCTTGACATATCTACACAAATTCAAGTGAAATTCTGGAACATGGGATTTGTTCCTAGACACATTGACACTATTTTATGTTATAATTTGTACCCAGCTCCAGCGTGACCACCTCCAGCCCATGATTAACATTTCAGTGAAAATTGGAAGCATCCAACCACGAATCAATCTTTACATGTAAATTTTGGATCAATGAGGATGAATCAAGGGATTCCACGACATGGATTTTGTGCAGAATGAGCCCAATTAGGTGAATCAAACGCAAATTCCCCAGAAAATGCATGGCATGGACTATACGGGTGTTTCGTCAAAGCGGATTCTCCCAGGTTTCTTGTTGCAACCATTTCTAGTCAAATGGAACCAACCAGCTAAAGATGGGATTAGAGGCTGGAGGAGGTTGGGTCAATTTTATCACGCAAAAAATCAAGGGAACAGTAAAGGAAAATCATGGATCTCCTATCCCTAATGCTCAATACAAGATCTAACCACAATTTTTGCACATATCTAGGAACAGAATGTTATTTTGAGCATACTCGACTTTGCCTATGGAATAATCTATAAAAACAAGGTTAGACAATGTAAGAGGGGGATGAAATCAATATTACTCCCTGAGAGAGTTATTTTGTAACCTATAACTTTTACAACTTCTAAATACAAAGAAGTTTTATGATCCATTGATGGTGTTAGTGATTTCTCAGTCTTCTAAGTTTACTTAGCAACATATCCCAGGAGGGCCCCCTGGTATGTGAAGTACCTTTGTTTTAGATATTCATAGTAGAATTGGTTTGTTTTGCAATTTCCTTTCTTTTCTACAATTCCTGTAATCAAAGGTAGATTCCTGTGATTCTTGTACGCACAGGTAATTCCTATAATTTTTCGAAATTACAAGAAATTTTGTATTCACAGGTAATTTTCCGAAATTACAGTAAACTCTGCAATTCTTGTAATTGCATGTAATTCTTGAAATTTGACAGTTAAGTTTGCAAGTAGGTTATCACAGTGAATGAATTTTAATTGAAGTCATCTTTCACAAGCAAGGTTCTTTATCCAGTGTGGTCTTGGCAAATTATCAGAATATTATCATTACAGAACATTCAATTCCTATTATTGAACAAACTTTACGATCTGAGTTACCAAAAATATAATTGGCTTTTCGAGAAGTACCTTCCTCGCTAAGAGGGAGTGTTGATGTTTGTAGCATCGAACAGGGATTTCCACATTGGTTTTGTGTCTAACATGTGGAAGTCATCCTTAATACGTCTAAAGTAATCATTAAAATGAATGCATTTTCATAATTAATTGAGTTTAATTTAATGAAATGTCTAAGTTTTTGGCATTAGTGTATTAAATTAAATCCTAGGCATTGATCTAAAGTGTTGGTGAGATCTAATCTTAACCATTGATCACTTCGGAGATCTAGGGTTTTGGATTTAGGGTAAACTCAACAATATAAAAGACAGCTAAGGTGAGAGGAGGAGACGCACACAGAGTGAGATAATGAAATCTCCTTGATTGGGTGGAGAAGGAGTTTCATCCAAGTGTGCAAAGGCAAGGTCCGAGGAAGGGAGCAAGGGGCAGCAAAGGAAGTAGCGGCCAACAAAATCGAAGGACAAATCTTGAGATGTGATAAGCTATTCTTGTTGTTTTGTATTTTTCCTCGGGTGCGCATTATCCCAAGATGAGAGCTCAAATTTTATCTTAATAAAATCATCACAGTATTGGTTTTCCCTTGGGAGTTTTTCCAGGGGTATTTAACCAGAAATTAAGTTGCAAATGTGTTTGGTTTCATGTTTTACTTCTGCTAATTTATCTTTGTAAATCGTTAAAACTCAGTCGTGTTTTTTATTCAGTAAATCTGCGTAATAAGTTTATTACAGCAAGGTATTTGCCAGGAAATAAATTGTTGGGTGTCAGGTTGCTAAAATTTAACAAAAACTGCAGAAAAGAGCAAAACTTCGTCATCCAAGTGTTTTTGTTCAGCTAGGCATATAGTTTTTAGTATGGCAAGAGTAGCAATGAATTAAAAAACATTTTTCTTTAAACAGCCAAGTTCATAAATGAATTTACAGCTTCAAATTTGCTCTCTTTTTATTAATCTTCTCCATTACACATCATGTCAACTTCAAACCATCCTCTCAATCCCTTGTGGAAATATTTTGAAAGGGTAAAGCGACCCTAGGGTGGAGGGGGGGCAGTAAAAATCTAGTGCACATTTTGTCCTACACATTGGAAATGCAATTATATAAGGGTTCAAGGATTTTACGCATGTTTCACTTGTTAACTTTTGGGGTTACTCCGAAAGTGTTTACACCATGCTTGGGGTGCTTCATGAGATTTGTGGTACATGGTGTATGTTCAGCGCCTAGATGGTCCAACATGGATTGGCACATGAAAGATGGTCCTTGATGGATTTGCACAGTTGAAATAGCTTGCTCAATGGATGCTTGACCTCAAATGGTTGTTGGCTTAGTGTCCTTCCCTTAGGCATTGGATTTATCTCGCTAATTTGGGGGATGCCTTCATTGGGGCCCCATGAGGGATCCACTTACTTGGAGAGTTCCCTACATGGGATGAGGAGCATTGTGGAACTTGGAGGGCATCAAGCCCTAGTTGGCATGTGACGGGTTGGATTCCTATTTGGAGGGTTTGAGATGGCTCGAGGATGCCTGGGTCTTCGACAATATTCTTCCAGGGACCACTACCTTACCTTGGAGGGATGTGGACTTGCCTTGCGTAACTACCTTACCTTGGAGCCATTATTGTGCACGACAACACTTTGGAGCATGACATATGTACTTTAAAGTGTAGCATCTCACCTGTGTTGAACTATGAGGGTTCATTATAGGTTGCTTGTAAGAGCAAACGCCCACATTGTATTGTTGGCCTCCCTTACCTCATATATAAATAAAAAAAGGAGAGTCTTTCCATTCATATATGTTCATTCACTCACTTGTATTCACTCTTGTGATGAGATGTGACCAAAAGAAAAGTGCACACTAACCTCTCTCTCTCTCTCTAGAGTCTTCACATGTGTTCTCTCTCTCTCTCTCTCTCTCTCTCTCTCTCTCTCTCTCTCTCACATCACTAGGGTTTCTTGGTCTTCTTGGAGTATCTTGGAACATCTTGGAAGTTTGGGGTTAGGGTTTATCCCTTGGTGATTGGAGATTAGGGCTTTGTGATAAAACCCTCGGATGGAATTGCAAAGAAGAGGAAGAGAGGACACCTTGCCTTCGAGGATGTGTTAGAGTGATTCTTGCATATTGGATCTTCTTGGTTGCTAAGGTTTTGTTGATTTACCTCAATTAGGGTTTGGAGAGCTGAGAAAATTTGTACTAATCTTGAGAGAAGGCTATGGTATGTACATGTGCTTCATCTTGAACATATTAATGAATTTTCCAACTGTCCAAAACCTATGCAATTTCCAAATTTGGTTTTCAGCTATATATGTTCTTTATGCATTGTTATTTACAGCCATATATGTCTTGCTGATTTGACATAAGTGAAAGGACAATTGTTAAGTGATTTGACATCCACGTGAAGAATATAAGGGGTTGATTTCACTGTTGTAATACTACTGTTGTACTGCTGCTATTACTGCTGTAAAAGAGTACATTCAGATCTGGTTATTGGCTGATAAGTCGCCCTAAAAGAGTTGAAACTTATCCCTTTGGTTTGATAACTTTTCCCCTTGAATTGCCAGGAAGTTTGGACTGTTTGGAAGTGAAACATTGTATTCTTTCCGTTGTTGTTTTGTACCTTGTTTTACGGAAGCCCTAAGGCAGATAATTCACAGGGCTAAGATCGGAGAAACCTTCTAGGTTGGAAGTGAAATTTATGTTTTGCATTGAATTTGAATTCCAAGAAATTTCCACATGAGATAGCATTGTTGGACCTTGCAAAGGGCCAAATGATAAATTGGCAAAAGCCAAAAAGGAGCAACAAGAGGTTAAGGTTTAGCACCTCTCAAGATTTGTTCAAGCCATGCTTAATAGCTCATGCTATAATGGGTACTTTGATCCACTCAATGTCAATGATTTTGTTGAGGAACATGTTAAATTTATAGCAGCTGCAAGAGCCATTCTCCGGGAGGATAGCAAAGACCCTAGCCGAGATCTAGGGGCCCCAAGTGCACCCCTGGGGTTTCTTGGTCTAGAACCAAACAGTCAGTGCCATGGCAAAAGACCCTTGTAAGGGCCCCCAGTATATGACTGGGGTTCTTGGTCTTGGACCAAGCAGTTAAAGCCCCTAGATATGTCTAGGGCCCCTGGAAATGTCCAGGGTACCCATGCCCGAGGTACCCATGCCTGGGGCATGGGTTGATCCTTGGTCTTGTACCTTGGTGGATAAGACCCCTGAGAGGGCCCCCAGTAGATGACTGGGGTTCTTGGTCTTGGACCAAGTAGCAAAAGACCCTTGTAAGGGCCCCCAGTATATGACTGAGGTTCTTGGTCTTGGACCAAGCAGTTAAAGCCCCTAGATATGTCTAGGGCCCTTGGAAATGTCCAAGGTACCCATGCCTGGGGCATGGGTTGATCCTTGGTCTTGGACCTTGGTGGATAAGACCCCTGAAAAGTTCTGGGGCAACTTGATCCTCAATCAGGTATTTTATTGGTGTATGACCCTCCTTGAAGGAGGACATGACCACATGAGGGATGTATCCCATATGCAATGATGATAAAGTTAATAAGGTCACCTTGAACATGAATGAACAAGTATTGCCACCTTGTAAACCCCTCCTAAACCCTCCCTTACCCTTGATTGTGTTGGTTTGGGGTTTTATGTTGTTTTTGTCTTAAGGGTTAAATAAAGTTTAAATTAAATTGTTAATTATACCATGTTTAAATTAATTAATTTAAACATGATATTTTTAACAATTATTATTTTAATTTAATTGTACCCTAGCCTAAACTATAAATTAAACCCCCCTTTACCCTTCTTAACACACCTTATTATTGTTATGCTCTTGAGCTCCTAAGTTGAGTGGATCCTTTCTCCTTGTTGCGGCCTTTCCTTTACACTTGTTGTTGGAGTTTTCTGAGGTTGTTGCGGCCCCCCTTTGAGGTCTGTTGTGGTGTGGTACGGCTCCTTTTCTTTGCTACTGAGGGTGATTGTTGGAGCGGCCCTTCTCCTTGCTACTGAGGGTGACTGTTGGAGCAGCCCTTCTTACTGTTGTAGGGTGACTGTTGGAGCGGCCCTTCTCCTTGCTGTTGGGGGTGACTATAGGTGCGGCCCTCCTCTTTGTTGTTGTGGGGTGACTATAGGTGCGGCCCTCCTTTTTGCTATTGTGGGGTGACTATAGGTGTGACCCTCCTTTCTTGTTACGGTGTGGTCGTGTGTTGTGACCCTCCTTTCCTGCTGTGGTGTGGTTGTACCTTTCTATTCTATTCAGACCAAGACCTCTAACCTTGAGCCTTTAACCTTCCTTAAGCTGTTTTTGTGTGAGGGTTTATCCACAGATTTTCTGTGTGGGGGTTTGGGTGATTAAAGCCCTTTTGTTTGAGGGTTTGACTGTGTGAAGTCGTTTTGGTCCTATCTCCTTGGTGGCAAGAAAGTTCATTCATCTCTTGGCAAGAGATCCAACCTTGGCGGATCTATGAGCTGGACTTTGTCTGAGCATAATTACAAATGGTTTTGCATCCCTAGTGTGTGGTTGTGACTTCTTCGGAGGTAAGACTTCGGGGCAAGCTAAGTTATCTATTATGTTTATCATTATCAGATCTGGATTTTGCTTTGAGTTGTTTTTGTTTGATCTATCTAGATTTATGTATCAACATTGTATGTTATCAAATCTGGACTGTATATTGAGCTTGGTCCTTACTCTTTGTTTCTGTAGTTTGGTTTATTGCTCATGATCAGATTGTGTTTCTTTTGAGCTTAAGATCTGTAGATTTTTATAAGATCTTTCTAGCATTACAGATCAGAACTAATGTTCATTCTAGATCTACCCCTTAAATAAAATAACTAAACTATTTTAGATCTGAGTACTGCTCAAGTAGCATAGTTTTGTTTTCTCAATATAAGATCTAGGTGTTATTCTCACTGAAATTTAAAAGACACTTATGTTCTGCTTTTTTGTCCTAATTCTAACATGGTTTCAGAGCTTAGGGCGTGAAAAGAGCTCAAGATTTGCAGACTTGAGTCTGCGAAGATCCTCTTCTTAAAGTTTGTTTTGCAGATCAGAAGTAAGGAATGGCTTCCTTTGTAGATTTGAGAAGGAAACAGGTTTTCAATTTTGGTTAAGCTACAAAGTGAGCAAATACCTTCACTCTCCTTAGCAGTCCTGAAACCTCTTGTGAAAAGGTAATTGTTTATTGCTCATTTATGCTTTGGAAAGGAACTTGAATTATTGTCATTCTAACTGTTAGAAAATGACTAGAACAGATTGAACATAAGAAAGTTCAATCTCTCCAATTTTAATTGTGCATTGTTAGTCAAGGCCCAAGAATGATACCTGACAGCGTTTTTCTACGTGCTACGCTACAAGCATCAGAATTGGTTTAGAGACCTCTTCTAGCATATATCTTTGTCAACAGAAAGGTACTCCTTGGGAACTGTTTCTGCTTAATTAAATCTTTGTGACACTAACAGACTTGGAAAGTTTTGGAGGTTGTTAACTCTGTTTCTATTTTGGCAAGTAAGATCTGAATGACTGTGGCAAGCTCTACTTGAGCCGAGTTCTCTAGTTTGGTCTCTGTTTTAACAAAGCCCGTTCACCACACCATGTTTCTCTCTGCTGGAACTACCCCTATGACAAGAAGATAGTCATTTTTTTTTTCTTCTGATTGACATGAAAGATCTTCTTGTTTATTGTCTTGTTCACTTGTGAGATGCAAGTTTGGGTGCCAAAGAATACCTGTTTTGGATCTTTGGTGGAGTGACCAATGCGAGTTGGGAGAGTTTCCTTGTTAGAAAAATCTAGAGGCTAGGGTCCATTATCTCTAGAAGGGACTCTTAATAAATCTTCTAGTTTACCCTTGATCATCCTTTGATTTCCAAGACTTTTCTTCTTTACTGTTTGACTGAAAATTAAATGACAAACTCAGTTGAGAGAGGGTAAGAGTTAGTCAAAGGTCTGATACAAAATGCTTGGAAATGTAACCATCATCTTAAGATGATAAGCGATAGGTTTAAGGCTTTTATAATATCATTGCTACTAATGCTTAGTAAGTGCTCAGCTTTCATTTAATAAGCTTTTGGTAATGGCTTTAACAGAACTATTGATAAAGGAATTTTAAACTGTGTAACCTTAATAAATGACAACACCTTATGCACTTAATGGTCATCCATATGCTTTGTACTACAAAGAGCACACGAGCCTTAAAGTTAACCACAATACATGAGTGATGAAAACTTGGAAACAACATTGGTACTTGGCTTTGAGGAAAAACATGGGTGGGCCGACTCTTGACAATGCAGTCTTTGACGTATTGTTTGCTCATGGATGAATATACACAAGACAATAGGATATTCTCTTAAGGATATTGAATTTACTTGAACTAACAGATTTATTTCTGCATACACAGAAGAAGTGCTAGATAATTTGAGTTGGTAGCATGATGCAAAGTTCATGCATATCTTAAGCCTAAGCAAGTTTCATGGATACTTCCTTTACAAATTACATCAAGATAGATATGTTTACCTTCCTGTCATCTTTATGTATCCATGTCTCATTTGATTACTGTCAGAATCTCATGTGTATTTTTTATGACCAAGGAAGCTGTGATCTCAGCACCTACTTATTTTTTATGTGAGCTAAGTCTTTCTCCCTGGTCAGAACCTTAGTTGTCTGCTGGTCTTTTATCTCTGATATGAAAGACAACTTATAACCCCGGGTTATTTCCTTGGTTAAAGAGTCCAACAAATTATTCTGGTAGTTGGGGTATCCTTTCGTTTTGAGAACCCTATCCCTTTTCATTGAAATTAAGCTATTGGCATAAGAGCTCTGAAGTCTGACTCAGCTTTACATATTGAACTTGGTACTGACACCAAGAACATATTGAAACAATATGAACACCAGAACAGAGTCAAGAGTTTGTATAGGTTCAGAGGGAGCCAATTTGCATATGACAGAAAGGCAGACATGTTATGAGACTCCGAGGGAGCAGTCCCCGTATATGAATTAGTCCTGGCAGCTTGGTAGAATCCAGGGACACTTTTAATTTCTTTAAAAGGAAACCAACCTGGTGCCGAGAAATACTAAAGGAAGCAAAAAAGCCTTCAAGCACCTAAGGGCACTTTCAAAGAAAGCAGAAACCAGATAACTACTCTGGCCCTACAGATAAATTGAATCTTGTGATTGATTCAGAACCTTCCACATTTGAAATGTGGGAAGATGTCGTGATAGAAAATAATGATGTATGTTCTGTACTTTCAAAGATCTTGTAACAAATCAGTGAAAACCTCCATTGGCCTTATAAAATAAAGCCTACAACAGATGGTTGTGTGGAAGGTATATTTGTGACTCGTGAAAGAAGGGATGATCTATGACAAGATCCTTATCTCCATCAGGATTTTTTTTGTCGCAATTTTCTGTTTTGGATACTTCATCTGATAGATGTTAAGATTTTCTTCTTAAACAGTGAAGCTAAACAAGAGGTTATCCATGGGAAAGAGTCCCATGAACTATAACAAGCTCTAAGAGCTCAGTAAGAAAGTATTGATTGAGTCTTGGGTTCATCCTTATATGAAGATTGTCCAAAATCTTCATATGTTCCTTATAGGAAAGGAAATTTTGTATATATAGCTCAGACTAAGAGGGAGCTCTTCAGCAGAAGTTGGAATGTAAGACTTGGATCTTTTACATTACTTCCTGAGCTTGGAGTTTTGGCAAAAACCATGAGAGATATTTCTCTCACAGGGTAAATATGCAGTTGATGTGCTTCGCAGATTTGGCATGATGGACTGCAAGTCCATGAGCACACAAATGATCTCTAATCTAAAGAAACTACAAGATCAGGCCACAGGTTCAAATCCAGAAGATCCCACCTTATATCGACAGATCATTGGGTTCCTAATGTATCTCGTACATATGAGGCCAGACATTTGTTATGCTGAAAATGCTCTCAACCAGCTCATGTGTGAACCGAAACATTTACATATAGTTACTGTGAAGCGTATTCTGAGATATGTTTCCAGTGGAGGTGTAATGCTCCATGGTTTTACAGATTCAGTCTGGATGGGTAATACAGTAAATCGGAAAAGCACTTCCAGATATTGCTTCAGGATTGAGTTCAGAAATGATTTCCTGATCCAGCAGGAAACAGGGCTCCATAGCCCAAAGCAATGAAGAGTCAGAATACATTGCTGCAAGCAGAAAAGCAATGTGGCTTAGGAATCTGCTCTCCGACTTGTTCAATTCAGATCTTGAACCCACAGTCATTCACTGTGATAATCAGAGTTGTGTAAAACTCATCGAGAATTCAATGTTTCACGACAGATCGAAACACATTGAGATGAGATATTACTATGTCCTGGACATGGTTCAGAAGAACGTTCTCAGCATTCAGTATGTTCCGATAGCAGAACAGACAACAGATATTTTCACCAAGCCACTGTCCCTGACAAAGTTTGTATACTTTCGTGACAAGCTTGGTGTAGCTGAGAATGCCTCTCTTGCTGAGAGGGAGTGTTAAATTTATAGCAGCTGCAAGAGCCATTCTCCGGAAGGATAGCAAAGACCCTAGCCAAGATCTAGGGCCCCCAAGTGCACCCCTGGGGTTTCTTGGTCTGGGACCAAACAGTCAATGCCATGGCAAAAGACCCTTGTAAGGGGCCCCAGTATATGACTAGGGTTCTTGGTCTTGGACCAAGCAGTTAAAGCCCCTAGATATGTCTAGGGCCCCTGGAAATGTCCAGGGTACCCATGCCTAGGGCATGGGTTGATCCTTGGTCTTGTACCTTGGTGGATAAGACCCTTGAGAGGGCCCCCAGTAGATGACTGGGGTTCTTGGTCTGGGACCAAGCAGCAAAAGACCCTTGTAAGGGCCCCCAATATATGACTGGGATTCTTGGTCTTGGACTAAGCAGTTAAAGCCCCTAGATATGTTTAGGGCCCCTGGAAATGTCCAGGGTACCCATGCCTGGGGCATGGGTTGATCCTTGGTCTTGGACCTTGGTGGATAAGACCCTAGAAAAGTTCTGAGGCAACTTGATCCTCGATCAAGTATTTTGTTGGTGTATGACCCTCCTTAAAGGAGGACATGACCACATGAGGGATGTATCCCATATGCAATGATGATAAAGTTAATAAGGTCACCTTGAACATGAATGAACAAGTATTGCCACCTTGTAAACCCCTCCTAAACCCTCCCTTACCCTTGCTTGTGTTGGTTTGGGGTTTTATGTTGTTTTTGTCTTAAGGGTTAAATAAAGTTTAAATTAAAATGTTAATTATACCATGTTTAAATTATTTAATTTAAACATGATATTTTTAATAATTATTATTTTAATTTAATTGTACCCTAGCCTAAACTATAAATTAAACCCCCCTTTACCCTTCTTAACACACCTTATTATTGTTATGCTCTTGAGCTCCTAAGTTGAGCGGATCCTTTCTCCTTGCTGCGGCCTTTCCTTTACACTTCTTGTTGGAGTTTTCGGAGGTTGCTGCAGCCCCCCTTTGAGGTCTGTTGTGGTGTGGTACGGATCCTTTTCTTTGCTGCTGAGGGTGACTGTTGGAGCGGCCCTTCTCCTTGCTGCTGTAGGGTGACTGTTGGAGCGGCCCTTCTCCTTGCTGCTGGGGGTGACTATAGGTGCGGCCCTCCTTTTTGCTGCTATGGGGTGACTGTAGGTGTGACCCTCCTTTCTTGCTGTGGTGTGGCCGTGTATTGTGACCCTCCTTTCCTGCTGTGGTGTGGCCATACCTTTCTGTTATGTTCAGACCAAGACCTCTATCCTTGAGCCTTTAACCTTCCTTAAGCTGTTTTTGTGTGAGGGTTTATCCACAGATTTTCTGTGTGGGGGTTTGGGTGATTAAAGCCCCTTTTGTTTGAGGGTTTGACTGTGTGAAGTCTTTTTGGTCCTATCTCCTTGGTGGCAAGAAAGTTCATTCATCTCTTGGCAAGAGATCCAACCTATATGGTGGATCTATGAGCTGGACTTTGTCTGAGCATAATTACAAATGGTTTTGCATCCCTAGTGTGTGGCTGTGACTTCTTCAGAGGTAAGACTTCAGGGCAAGCTAAGTTATCTATTCTGTTTATCATGATCAGATCTGGATTTTGCTTTGAGTTGTTTTTGTTTGATCTATCTAGATTTATGTATCAGCATTGTATGTTTTCAGATCTGGACTGTATATTGAGCTTGGTCCTTACTCTTTGTTTCTGTAGTTTGGTTTACTGCTCATGATCAGATTGTGTTTCTTTTGAGCTTAAGATCTGTAGATCTGTATAAGATCTTTCTAGCATTACAGATCAGAACTAATGTTCATTCTAGGTCTACTTCTTAAATAAAATAACTAAACTATTTTAGATCTGAGTACTGCTCAAGTAGCATAGTTTTGTTTTCTCAATATAAGATCTAGGTGTTATTCTCACTGAAATTTAAAAGACACTTCTGTTCTGCTTTACTGTCCTAATTCTAACAGAACATGTTCCTTCAGGGTATTCCAAAATTGTAAGTCATCTCATAAGAGAGCTACATCTTGGACAAGTGGTCTTCTTGATATGTTTTGATATCAGCTACATCTTGGACAAGTGGTCTTCTTGATATATTTTGATATCAGATGTAGGGAGGGTGGTGATCTTGCAATAGAAAGGTTTTTCTTGCATGTGGTATCCCTTAAAATGAGATTCATTCACCATTTTTCAAACACATGCAATTGGTATTAGAGGCATTGTGCTGGTTGATGAGAAGAAATCCTGCCTCGAGAAGATGATGGTGCCATTAAATGCATCATGGAAAGTGGATGGTTGTTCCACTGTGATGTATGGGTGAGCAGAGCAAATTATCAAAATCATCCATTTTCGAAAATTATTGCATCTTTCAATTTATGGGAAGTTGTGTTATCATCTTTTATGTCCTCAACATTTCGATCCCTCTGCTAGGATCCTCTTCAAGGACAAGTTTGCTCGTTGAAATTGGATTCTCAGTCCTATATTAATACCACTTGCTCTTTAATTTATCAAGGAATCAGCTTAGGTTGGTCTCATACATTAATATATTAGTTATTCTCATTAAGATTAAAAGTACTCCAAAGATTGTGAATAATCAGGCTCCATATCTCACTGATTTGTAATCCCTCTGTTGAGAATGGTGTGAACTTCACATAGGGCTACGACATACTCTATTTAGTGTTTCTAGGTTATTAGGCTAAGGGCAGACCTAGGCTAACCCCTTGTGTGCATTTATTGTGATGACTTCGTTGTGGTTAAGGCCAACCTAGTCAATCTTGTTGTGGGCCCATAAACCCTCCTTGGGGTAAGCGCCCTACCTACTTCAAGGGTATAAATAAACTGTCAAGCACATTTGTAAAATCGTCTTGAATGATCTTGTTATGGCAAGTGATCAATCTTTAGCGTACAAGCATGATTCTTAATCTAATAAGTGTTAAGCCTACAGGCACACATCTCGTCTCCTTTTTCATGTTTGGCATATTTTCTCTTGGAGGGTTGGGGCCAGTTTGGCATCTTCTTGTAAGGTTGTTGACACATATTGGTTCAATTGTTACTAGAGCTAGTTTTCCTGTCACTTGTGCACATTATCCTTCTCTTTCCAGCACATTTGTGGACAGCTCCAGAGCACTGTTGGGTGCTGTCTTTTGTCCTTTTTACTGCAGGTTTTTGGGCTGGAGAATTGGTTCCATTCGATTCCTCATTCTCTTAAAAATTAAGCACCCTCAACCCTATTCATATTGTAAACCGCATTTGCAAAGTTGTAGAGGTTTGGGATTGAAAATAATACAAGCATATTTTTTGGATATTGTATGTTGTGCATTTATTGAATAATGCACTAAAAGACATTGGCAAAATTAATTGAATTGTCAAGTTATATGAAAATGGGTAGAAATTCAAATATTCATATGTAACCATGGCCAATCACAAACCATATACTGAAAGTTTGCCAAGGTGGAGATGCTTGAACCAACTGAGACTAGATCCGCCACATACTACATTCTTTTTCAACAACTATAGGAGGTGAAGCAAGCTTGATCTACCACAATTCTAGATGATATGTTGGAATCATGGATGCAATCTTCATTAGATGCAATCATTGAGGTGAGAAATGTAATTTTGTAAGATTGTTTTTGGATTGATATGATTTGTTGAACCCCCATGTGATATACTCTACCATCTGATATAGATAACACGTGTTTATGTGAGATTTATGAAAACATTAACTATGTGTGAGAGGATTAAATCCATCACATATACGAAAGATCCCACCTTATACCGACAGATGAAAAAGTGTATAAATTGGCGGTGGAACAAATTAAACACCTCTTCATATGGTAGCTTCTGCTGTTAATCCAATATGGTATGATACTTAAAAAACAAAAGAGGCTCCTTCCTAGGTTAGGGAGGTGGTGAAAGGACTCTTGACTATGGTAAAGAAAATTTCTAGTTCTACAAAGGAAGCATCCAACATACATACTAAGTTTGCCCGGGACAAGGAATGTTTGCCTCACATAAAATTTTAAAAACTAGGATCCAATTGACTGATGGTAGCTTCATAGTGCACACACTCCAAAATTACTCTCATATGCAGCCAAAAATCGATCTGGGGACCTGCACAGCATGTCGGATTACCAACAACGTCCTGGCAACAGTGGCACCAACCAATCGAGATAACCCTCAAGGATAATTATTTTTTATGTTTCGAGTGTTATCGTTTCACATAAATTTCAGAACTGCTTTTTAATTTGTTTTATTTATCATATGCGTGTTTGCGTGAGAGAGAGAGAGAGAGACTTTCACCCTAATTTCCAAAATTGACATCCACATACACACCCACGTCCCCAGCCATGTCCCAGTGTTCACAAACCCTTGTTGAGGATCAATTTTTTTACCTGACAATTCCTTGTCTGCATATTTTCTAGTATGTTCATCGATCTTCCACATCACACAACTGGATTTAATACAGAAACATCCTCAGTTCCTAAAAGTGAGGATTGTGAATATTTGCTTATCCGCATAGGTTAGAAAAGCCAACATGTCAGCTTTGGAAGTCTACATCTTTCCTAACAATACAAAGCCTAGTTGTAATCCGATCTTGCTAGCTCAGCCTTAAAGACTAAATATTCTCCCTAATTGAATCTGCTAGGTACCCCATGGAACAGTTTCTGTGCACATCCTTCTAGCTAACAATACAAAGTACATCCAACCAGAAAAATGAAGAGACTATCCTTGATTGCCAAGCCATGATGGAGTGTCAAAGCCAGCACAAACCAACGGCCTTAAATGCCACTCTGGTTTTCCTAATGGACAAGCAAACTGAGACACGATTCACATATTAAAATTCCTTCAGTTTGAGCAGAAAGATAGAAATACAAACATCTCCTTCTTCCTCGGACTTTGAAAGAGAAGTATGATTTGATTGTTTTTTCAGACAATGCACATGATAAAATTTTCTGTATCAATTTTTTGCATAGGATCATATGAAAGTTTGAAACATGAATTTATGAAGATAGTTTCTTAGTGTGGAAATTTCCTTGTAGGTGTTTTGCAAGATACCTCCTATGAATTAAGCATCACATTAAGTTCCCTTCCAGGTTGATCTTCGGTCACATCCATGTGTCATTCTTAGCCATTCCTCCAAATACAACAAATGATAACATCATAACTGATTAGCTTTAGCCTAGAAATATAAACAATATATTTTTTTGATTAATGAAGAATACTGTACAACAACTGCATACATCACCTCTTAACTTAGAGCATACCCAACAGGAACACTATTTAAATCATTTGCTAGCCAGTACATCTCCAGGCAGTTATTTTACTGTTTACCACTTGCTGCATCTCTGGGCCATTGTGTGGTTCTTCACCACTTAGTGCATATTTAGATCATATCCAGCCTCCAGGCAATTACCTGCACACTTCATTATTTGGTGCATCTCCAAGTAGCTATCTAACAGTTCACTCTACCAAGTGAATAAGTAACAAAATTCTCCATGACAACAAAATTATAGACAACCTTGAGATTTGGTAAACAACAGAATTTTAGCGATATAATATGAAATAAGCATTATTCATAAGCTCTCATCTCATATGCGGCTACCACTCTGTGCTAAACCACAAAATTTAAGTACCTTCCAGATTTTGTAACCACTAATGTGTCTATTGTAGTAAGGTTAATAAATGTACGCTGAATGAATCACATAAAATACACATAGTATAACACACAAGATAAGAAAGAGTGAATGAAAAATGTCATTTACACAAAATTAGATTTAAGTAGATTTTGTCACTACTTACATGAAGTATGTACTTACACTGAGGATTGAAGGGATATTCGCACTCAAAAGACCTTGGCAAGTCCCTACTTCATCTAATGTCTTCTCTATCAATACCTTGCACTGCATTCTCATAGCTTCTTTATATTACAGTTGGCTGGTTACCAACTATCCAATAAATATAACCATCTTACTGTTACCAGGTATTGTAGAACTAGAGATTCACTAGTTTGGGACACTCTAGCTCACAAAATCCTCATGGTTTCCTGCAAAGTTATGATCCAGTGTGCTGACATATCTTTCCAACACAGGGTCAATAACGTGATTATTTATAATCAGAAAATCCCAGCTGTCACCATACATCAGAACAGAATTGTTGTTGCTAAGGAACTTGCAAATGCTACCAGAGGAACCCGTCAAGAAGTCAGCTTCAAGTAGAGAACAAGAATATAAAGAAAACAAGAGAGTAGGGAGTAGCTGGTTTTCCAGGAACTGAAATCAACAGATATAGCTAGTCACATGGCTGTAATGCATTGGTTATAACTTAAAAGAATTCCCAGAGAAGGAGACAGTACCAAAGACCCTGTGAAATAGACTTACCATGCAAATTGAGTGAGTCAAAACCTTTCACATATTGCCATTCAGCAACAGAGGCACTCAGACATGAAAAAAAATTGAATCCTAAGTCCAAGCTATTAGCACTGATAAGACACTCTAGTTACACGAACAGTCTATTTCAGACTGCATCAGATTACATGAAAGATGCAACCATTTGAATCACTACCTAAAAGTAATATTCAATGACAAAAAGGGAGTAAAGCCTTTTACATGAACTAGTATCGAAAATGATCCAGTCTGTAACCTGGTTCTCAATAAGGATACTCTTTTCCTGTGCCTTTGGAGAGATCTATTTGCTAAATGAATAGCTTATGCTGGAAGGACAGCTATCATCTTGAAAAAGACAGACAAATTGAAACTATCAAGGAATTTACCAAAAGTTGCTTGAAGTGCATCTCCGACATTCTTAAACTTCACCTGAATCTTATATATGCTAAATACTAACAACAGTTTCTCTTTGTCCAGTGGTATCAAAAAACAAATAACAAAATATGAATGTGGCCATATTATGATTGCAGGTTAACATCCTCAGTATGGGCAGCAGCTGTCTCAACCTGTGCAGTACTAGCAACAATTTCTCTTTCAGTATCAGATGTGCACAAAGGAACTGGCTCTTGAGAAGTGACTTTACAAACACCCATAACAGTATCAGTTTTGTCACCAACAGACTGCTGTGTCTGTGCAGAAACATCTTGTGCCTGAATATCGGAATCATTTAACTGCTCCTTTAAATGTCCATGAGAAGAAACCATATCTATGTTTTGGATAGGCTGTTGCATGTCAACAGAAAGAGCAGCTGCATCGTTGTTTATATCAATCAAAGAATATGTCGATGATTGAGCCACTTGTTGATTTTCAACTTGTCCAACATTCTCATTGTATCGAGCATCATTCTGTCCATCTGTTGAGTTTTGTATAGGATGTTGCATCTCAACAGAAACACTAATTGCATCCTTGTTTATATCATTCTGAGAATATATTGATGGTTGAGCCAATTCCTGTTGATTTTCTACATGTAAAACATTATCATTGTGTATAGCATCATTCTGTCCATCTGTTGAGTTTTGTATAGGAGGTTGCATCTCAACAGAAACAGCAGCTGCATCCTTGTTTATATCATTCTGAGAATATATCGATGATTGAGCTTCTTGTTGATTTTCTACTTGTAAAACATTCTCATTGTGTATAGCATCATTCTGTCCATCTGTTGAGTTTTGTATAGGATGTTGCATCTCAACAGAAACAGTAGTTGCATCCTTGTTTATAACATTCTGAGAATATATTGATGAGTCAGCCAATTCTTGTTGATTTTTAACTTGTTCAACACTCTCATTATGTATGGCATCATTCTGTTCATCTGACTGAGCCACCAAGGATGTACTATGTTTCACTTGTTCAACATCTTCACCCCTAAAAACAGAATTCTGACCATCTGACTGTGTGATCAGGTCAATATTCTCATCCTGTAGAACAATTTTTTCATCCTGTACAACAATATTCTTAGCATCCGACTGCATCACATCTTTGGTCTGATGGGGATTTTGTTCAACAATTTCACCCTCTAAAACAGGGTTATGGCCATCTGACTGAGGCACAGAGTCAATTTGCATGTCAGAATTATTATGACCGTCTGACTGAGGCACACAGTCAATTTGCATGTCAGAATTATAATGACCACCATCTGACTGAGGCACACAGTCAATTTGCATGTCAGAATTATTATCACTGGTCTTCTCCTCAGCAATACCACTTCCATCTAACTCACTGGTCTTATCCTCGGCAATGCCACTGCCATCCAACTCACCAGTCTTCTCCTCGGCAATGCCACTGCCATCCGTCTTCTCCTTGGCAATGCCACTGCCATCCAACTCACCGGTCTTCTCCTCAGCAATGCCACTGCCACCATCCAACTCACTGTTCTTCTCCTCGGCAATGCCACTGCCATCCAACTCACCCTTCTTCTCCTCGGCAATGCCACTGCCATCCAACTCACCGGTCTTCTCTTCAGCAATGCCACTGCCATCCAACTCACCGGTCTTCTCCTCAGCAATGCCACTGCCATCCAACTCACCGGTCTTCTCCTCAGCAATGCCACTGCCATCCAACTCACCAGTCTTCTCCCCAGCAATGCCACTGCCATCCAACATTTCAACATCATTGCATTTGGATGAAATGGCAAAGGGTTGTGCTTCACTGCTGCTATTTTCTAAGTGACTAGCATCAGTCTGAGCAATAGCTGACTCTGATTGTTGAGTGTCTATAGCATTCTCCTTTCTAGAATCTTTTTGAAGAGCCAACTTTTCCTTTTGTTCCTGTAAAAGTCTCTCCAAGTTATCTTGCTCCTTTTGACGAGCCATCTTTTCCTTCTGTTCCTTTAAAAGTCTCTCCAAGTTTTCTTGCTCCTTTTGATGAGCCATCTTTTCCTTCTGTTCCTGTAAATGTCTCTGCGAGTTATCTTGCTCCACGAGCAGATTTTGATACCGAAGCTGTAACTGTCTTTCAAATTCTTTCTGCTGATTGACAGCTTCTCGCAACGCTTCAATTCTGTTAGATGCTGCCAATTGCTCTTGCTTGTGTAGTGAACGAAAACATTCAAGCTCAGTCCCCGATGTATCTGCTTGTTTGAAGGCTGCCTCTATTTGTGTCCACAATTTACCTGCTCTCATCTGTCCGTTCAAGCAATACAAAGAGACAAATGACATGAGATTTCTGAATTTCTTTAGTTTCATAGTTCAACTATAACATTCCATGATTGCTGAAACAGAAATGATATTTGAACTTGGCATAAAACCTTTACATACATTATATCCTTGAGTCAAGACTTTCAACTTCTGTTCAAGACGTAAAGCTTTCCTGGTCTCGCTTTCCATATGATTCCTCACATTTTCAAAATCATTTTGTGTTGCTGCAAGTTTATCAGTAACACTGGCTACACTACCTAGACCATAGCTGTTACGACCTGGGAAGTACATCATGTCTTCAAGACAAGCATCATGAGCTTCAGAAAATTCATCCACTGAAGCATCCTCATGTCCCATTCCCACTCGCAAAACTGAGACTTCTTCTTCAATCAGCTGTGCAGCCTGGAAATAAAATAATAAAAACATTGAGAGGACAGGTTGTGAGCCAAAAAGACTTTCTATTTATAAACAAACAACCAATAGACCAATCAGAGAATCTAAAAGGCTTTCTGTAAACCTGATTGAAAAATGAAATTTTGGAGGCTAGAAAGCAGCAAAAGAAAATTGACACATAACAAAAATTATTGAATGCACTTGAAAAATCATGAAGGATCTTTCTCATGTGATCTTAAACACAATAGTGAAGGAATACAAGAAATAGAGAACTCTCATCTGCCACTCTTACCTCATTTAATTCTTCTACATCAAAATCATCTATGTAAGGAATTGGGACCTGTGGCCTTCCATTAGGAGCGCCCTTACTGCCCTTTTTTTTCTCCTTGACTGAGTCCTCTTCAAAAGGATATTTTGCATTGTCATGCTCTAGCAATGACACCAGCTCTTTTCTGATCAATTCATCAGCCTGCTCAATGAAATTTGTTGGTACAAAACCTTTATCATCATCGACTCTAGTCAAAGAGTTCTTAATGAAATCCACAGAAGATATAGGGGGTCTAGGAAGATCCCTCTGTAGAACTTTTGATCTCTTTCTAAGCAATGCAGCTTGTCTTGCAGCTTCTTCAGCTCTCTCTCTCGCTAGTTTATCAGACATGTCCTCCTCCATTTGATACCCTACTTCAATGTCCTCAGTTGGAAGCTCAGGCACGACTATCTGGTATTCATTCTTTGGCACAGGAAGATCACTCAAACCAGCAAGAAGGTTCCTCCTGATTTCTGCTTGCCTTCTACTCTCAGCCTTGGAGCTGTCAGGAGTTTCCATACCTTCATTTATGTGAAGCTCATCTCGAATAGGGGTGCCTTTGGGAGTCATGCTAAACTCTCTAGATGGAGTCATGCCAATTCGAGGAGTTAAACCAACTGCTCCAGGAGTGTGCATAGGTGTGGCAATAGGATTTGGAGTTTGAATTTCCCTCTTTTTGGGGGTGACTCCTGAGAAATCCGATGGATGCAACTCTGGATTCTCACCACCAAAAAGGGGAGTCTGTGACTCCCTTAAACGTGCTTGATTTTCAGCTTCCATCATAATAGCATCTCCTTTCCCCCCTGGAGTTCTCTGCGGTGTCCGTAAAGGTGTCATGCCTAATCGTGGAGTCTGGCCATAATTAGCAAGAAGGGCACGTGCAGCTCCGCTTCCCTCTGCAAGTTCATCTTCCCCCAAGACAAGATCACTTGCATAACCCATTTTTGCTATCTCTTCAAGCTCTCGATCTGATATCTGTGGGGATGGAAGCATAAGCTTTGCTCTCTTCCTAACTGCCTCTGGATCATTCAGCTTGTTCACTTGCATTACGGCTGAGGGTGCATCATGCCTCTGCATTATTTTATTACGCGCAACATCTTGTTTCCTCAACTGAGCTTCTATGTCCACCCTTCTCTTTCCCTCTAGTTCTTCTATTGTTGTTGGAAAATTGGGTTGCTCAACCTGTCTAGTTTCCTCATCTGAAACATCAAAAAATCCTGCGGGAGGTTTCTTCTCAAATGGAATCTCTGCATTATAGTCTATTCCTTTTCTTTTTCTTCTCCTCTGCTTGCCCTCGATGCCAGCTGCCTTCAATTCCCTTCTTTTCTGAAGAGAGGCAAGCCGTCTTGCCTCTTCAAGCTGTTTTTCTCGTGCCTTTCTCTTTGCTTTCTTCCCCCGAGTGTTCGCCAACCTTGCCCGTGCTTCTGATAACATCTCTTTTTCATCTTCATCCATATCAACTGGATCAGGCCTTGCAGGCTTGGACTCCGGATTGGGATCTATTTCTCCAGGTCTCAGCTTACGTGGATCATCAGCAGGTTCATAACTTTCATCTTTTACACATGCTGCATCCAAAAGTTTCTCGTAGCGTTCCAGGCACTGAGATGGAGTGCGCCCAACGATCGGTGCAATAGTCCTCCACTGTGTAGGCATAAGTTTTGCAAGATGAAGCAGTTTCTCGTCCTCTTCTCTTGTCCATTCTGTCTGCACGCCCCAAAAAAATATCAACATAACACCATTCAACTAAGCCAAAAACACAAACGACATTAGCAAAGGGGATCACTTTGCTGTAAAAATATCACAAATCGCAGTTTAAAACAAAACGAATTATTATTATTATATCAGAAACCCTTATCTAATTTTTGTAAATGCAGCAAATAAGTTTGTTGTGAATACATCAGAACCCTGATTTGAAAACAGATTGCTATGGAAGATATCAAAAACCCCGGTTTGAAATAAAAACGAATTGTTATCAACGATATCATAAACCCTTGTTTAAAATTATTGAAAAATATAAACGCTTGTTTAAATTTGTTCTATAAAAAATGTCACAAAGAACTTTGCTGTGACTACATAAAAGCCCTGATTTGAAAACCCACCCTTACACAAATTTCTGCAAAACCCTTATCAAAAAATTAATTTAAAAATACCTTTTTGATGGAGGGGTCCAGCCATTCATACCACCGAGCTTTGCATTGTTTCGCTGATTTTCGAACGAGCAGAGAAGAAATACGTGCCCATTGATTTTTCCCATATTTCATAACAGCTGCTTTTAGAATTTCATCTTCGGTGTTTTTCCAAACACCTCCCTTTATCATAATCCTCATCTTGCCTCAATTTTATTCGTAACCCTACCTGGGAATAATATTTATATATTCACTCACTCGGCTCTGAGAAGAATTTCCCGATCAATGATATACTACTGTAAATATGCAAAGTTTGATCCCAAAACAGCCCCGACAGAATCCAAAATCTATGCGGAAATTGCTTTGCTTCGGCAGACAGTGTATACCTCCTGTACCTGTTGCTCTTCCCACCCGCCCAATGTGAAAAAATAGAAAAAGCAGCTTGGGCTTATACAAGTTGTATATACACAATACCTCGACTCCTGCGGGTGAGCAGTTGCAGAGAATCTATCGTCCTTCCTCGTCGCTTCTCTCCTTTAAACTTCTCATACTTCTCATATTACGGAAGATGTTTGAGAAAATTTCAATAATGAAATGAACGGACCGACATACTTGTCCCTAGTACTAGCATGGAGCCATTTGAACTCCATATTCGGAGGAATTAAACCCTTTGATGCCCAAATTTTAAGTTTGTTTATTTTGAACATTAAATTTGTTTGTCTTAAACTTAGATGTATCAAACTTCATATGGATCAAATATTTTAGGAATTCCCTTCAACTTTGAACTATCAAGTGGATGATGTAGCAAGCAAATTTTAACCTTGGAGTTATCACTTCGGGGTTTGTCAAACCAATCTTAACCCTAGATTGGGATTGGGATTGGGAATCTCAAAAGGATCTTAATCGTTGACTTATCACCTCTCATTTCATTCATTTCATATTGGATTTATCAATTGCATCTCTAATATTATTTTAAAATTATTAAATAAATTTTAATCTTAGATTATGGAATAAGATTTAGGGTTTATCTAGGTGTAAATATTAAGTTTTTTAAATCTAAACTAATATCAAAATGGATCAAATTCCTTGAGATGCAAACTTCTATTTAAAAGAAATCAAATTCCTTAAAGTGTAGATTTCTAGTTGAAAGGTATCAAATCTCTCGAGGTGTAAATTTCTAAGCAAGGTTAAGATGAAAAAATTTGAGGTTTGCACGTGGAGGGATTTGATCCCTCTATACACTTAATAGATGCTAGTTCTTTTATTTTTTAAGAGTCATTTTATTATTTATTATTTTAGGTTTGTCTTGTTTACAGTAGAGGTCATATGTCAGTTTTTTTTGCATTTTAGTTGATGTGTGTGACATATGTGACTCAAACATTTGACACATACATTCCATATTAGATTATAGAATGTGACTCTCGACATTATTCTTTTATTTATTTTTAAGTTGCAATTACTAAAATTTATATTTATTCTCAAATATAAATGCAACATATTTACGCTTGGCATTGTCGAGTATAGTTACAATATAATTAAAGTCAAAGTAGACAAGTAGTTGCAATGGAGGGAACAGGTGCAAGATACCAGATATATAAAATATGCAGAACAGAAATGAAATGCTAGAAATGACAGAATAACAGTGAAATATCCAGCATAATCTTCACAATACACAGAAATGATATACGAAATAGCAACAGAAATAGCACTTTGAATCAGATAGCAATGTTCACAGGCCTCTTCGAGGGGGCAACCTCCAATCGAGCAG
>JASDQU010737927.1:438698-483778 GCA_032191745.1 Picea mariana
GAGGAAGATCCTTCTAGAAGCGGAAGCTTCTATTAGGTCTTCTTACATCCGCCTTATTCTATTTTATTGAAAGGTCTTATTAATATTGACCTTTATTACATCTGAATACATTGATCTACCTATGTGCGGGTTAGGACCTTAACAACAGGAGAGGTGCTTGCCTCCATGTAATGTTCCTAACTCAACTAGTCTAGGAAACACTACTAAGTTGTCAAATCCACTGTCTGATCTGATACTTTGGGGGTTTCTGGATGAGTTTGAGTTAATGTTTTAACATGCTTGGTGATTTCTGCATGTGTGTTTCATTCAGTTAATGTTTGGGAAGAATATATGATGCATAAAGAATAAGGAACAAGCACCATCTCATTCATATGTATTATCAGGGAAAATAGCAGGAAATACAATAATATGTTGAAAGCAGATGAAATCATCAGCTAGATCTCGTGGATCGTCACTAGAATACAAACAACTAATATAAAATACTCGTGATCAGATGATGAAGGCAGATCTACGCATGCACGGATAGATCGGCAAAAAGATGCAGTTCTAAAAACTCGCGACAACTGCTGCAACTCTGGAAAACGCGCCCTGATAGCTATACTCGTCAAAATCGCCCGAAAATTGTCCCAAAAGGATCACCCTGGCCTCTAAGATACTATTGATGATTGACGGACTAAAGATCGAATGCCATAAGCTTTGGATGTCATCTCCTAGGGGGTTGTGCACCTCCTGGGCTCAATGAGTGCGCCCTAATGATTCCACTGATGGAATCTATTGCTATATGGATCGAAGTGTGTGCCCTAGCCAGTGTTGAACTAGGTCAGGAGGGTTTCCTCGAATCTGATCTGGAACTCCCTCTGGAACCCTAAATGCCCCTCCTCAAGAGTTGCGCACTATCTGGTTGTTTGATGCGCTTTGAGAGATTCCACCATCATAATATGATGATTGGTGGCTCAAAAGATGCGCCATGGAAAGTGGTCAACTGGGTCGGAAGGAATCTGCAAGATAATCTCTGGCCTCGTGCAACTACACCAAACCCTCTCTAACCCTTGCGCCCTCACTGGTTGAGCTGTGCAAACACTGCAAACTGGATACTCCTGAATAGCACGGTGAAATACCTGGATGGTATCTCTAATAAGCCAGGATGTGTCTCTCAACATTGAAACCAATCAATGGTGGTGGTTTCCTCCAGAAATCCATAAAACAATAGAAGGTCAATTCTCCTCCATCTCTAGAAACTCTCTCAACATCAAATCATAACATAATTATGAATTAGGTTGCTTTACCCTTCCTTTATAGCTTCCCGAAACCCTAATTTGTTGTTGACCTTTTCCCTCCAACTGACTTTTACTTTATTTTATTATTCCTTGATTAAATCACTTAATTAATTTATTTATTAACCATTTTACCTCTAAAAAGTTATTTATCCATCCTTATGGCTTCTCCGACCACTGAAAGTCACTTCTCATCATCTTATCTTGTAATTCTCTGTAATACCCATGTTTCCCCTAGCTTGTAAATATAACTATAATTGGAAAAGAGACTATGGCAGGCCAAACATGTGTGAACGTTTGATTTGATGAACCTTTGTATAAAAGGGTCACTGTATGAATTTTTTGTTATTAATAGAAATTGGATATGTGATTGCACAACTGCTGAAAGGGGGGAGTTTGCCAAGATAGACCATGGATGCTATGAGAGAGATGGTCAGGGAAACCAAGAATGGTTGAGATGACCCTCACCAAACCAGTACCTACTAGGTGTAATTGCTCAACAGTCCTCTAACCCATAAATGAATTACCAGTCACGCTAGTAGTTGGAAGGCCATCCTCAAGAGTTAATGAGGAGATGGGGCAGGGTACCCATCTGTAAGGCTTCCAGGCCTAACCACGAGTTGGGGATTCAGATGCAACCTTGCCGAGGAAGGCAAGAAAGGAAATGATTCGGGGGACAGAGACAGATCTGCAAGAAGCAGAGTAGAGAAAACAATCTCCAGAAGAGAAGAGAGTCTGTTTTTTTTTTTACTCTGGAGTTGAGAGAAAAGTTGAGAAGCAAGCTCGTTTTTTGTTGTAAGAATCCATGGGTAGGATCTTGCTGCAAGATGATAAACGAGGCTAACGAGTGACTAAGGAAGTGCTCGCGCGGACCTCCTTGCTTGGTGTAGAGGAATTTGGTTGCCAAGATCATGTAGGAGGAGGAGAGTAACCTCCATCCCTGATTGTCATGGAGAAAGGAGAAAGAATCTCTCTCAAAGCATCATGGTCTAGCTCGGGGGTGGCCAGCGGTAAATCCGACAGGAGTGGTCGTGCCTATGGTTGGGTGGAAACAGGCACCGCTTTCAGCAGTTGCTTCACATTTTCCAGTTCTGATAAGTAATTTCATACTCTATGTAATATATTGGATGTGATGATTGAATGTATGTATTTATGGTTAAGTCTTGTAGTGTTTGAATAGTTATTAGAAATGCTCAGTTTGCTTCTGTAAACTGCTATGTTTACATGGTTTTCGATTTACCTCGGTTAACTGCTAGAGAGTTATGGGATGTGAATCTACAGGAGAGTTGGGGTAGGATTGACTGAAACGTTTAAGTCCTTCCAACCTTTTGAGTTTACCTTAGTAGGAATGTCAAGTTCAACTCTGTGGGAGAAGGGCATTCCTTCATACCCTCCACCCATGTGACCGAGGGCTCATACCCATGGCCTTAATCAAGTCTCGATTAAGAGTTGAGTGTAGCCCGGAATCCAAACATTATCCCATATGACCCAAGGTTGGAAACCCCTCGCTAAGCCCGAAAGGAGTGAAGCTACTTTGGCTTCGAGACTTCAAGACTTATGATTCCACAACCCTCGAAAAAATTCGAAGGCCAGAGTCGCGAATTGATGAGGGTCGTAGATCTAGGGATCCAGTGGAGATCTCTCTCAGCCGTTAGATCGAACTTAGGAAGGGTAGCGTCAAGTACTTCGGTGAAGTTCCACTTCGGGAGAATAGGAGTGGTCTAGCGTTGAAACTCCCGAATGTCGGAGTCGCGAAGTTACTCTTAATCGTTGAGAATAGAGGGACGTGTGTCCACAGATCAACAACTATCTGGGAGTTCGGGTATTCGGTGGTATCAATGTGAAGATATAGGGACGTAGAACGTTGAACACCAAACGTCAACGCTCATCGTAGAATGTCGAATGTCGAATTTACGAAGTGACATAGATCATCGATCCTCTGATCCTTCAAGATCTCTCTCAGCCATCAATCTAAGGACTCCGTTGAGAACCCCTCTTAACTGCCCAACTGATCCAGATTTTATGAGCAGAACGAAATGACTACAGATTATTAACAGGTGCTTAACACAAAATAACAAAGATACAATCAAACCGGTTTTTTATTCAATAAGGAAATAAGCTGAAACTGTAAAATGCAGCGGAAACAAGCTTGCCGGAATGGTGGTGGCTTATCTCTGAGAAGAGATGTGACGGTTGCACTCATTCGCAAGAAGATGATTACCATGAGGCTTTGAAGGCATTTTTACAATAAACAGGAATGCCAAAAACCCTATACATCCAAAAAGTCATGTGGGCCCCGTTTGGGTAAGTTAGTACATCAACTTCCCGGGGTCGTAACTTTTGCATACAATCTTTGTTTTAGGTGTATGATATCCCGTTGGAAAGGTATCGTCGAGGAGATTCATTTTGAGGGTAACATCGAAGAAAAAAAATTATTACTCCCCCATTTTCCCAAAAAACATCGTTTAGGGCCTCAAAACGACTCCGGAAGTGAAAAACTGCTAAAAATAGTAAATTACCAAAATTGCCAAAAAATTGTTTTGAGCCAGTTGGAAAAGGTGGGTGGCCACCGATATCCACCTAGATCAATCCTCCCTCCTTAGGAAGCAATGGTTTCCATTGTGTTGAGTTCCCCCATCAGATGAGGAAATTTTTGTTGAATTTGGCCCCGGGTGAGCCACTTGCCTTGGTGCAGAAGTTGCCCTGCTTTGACAACTCGATAAAGATGGATCCTTTGTTGTCAAGTGTCATTGATCTGTGTGTCCACAATCTGATCATTGGATGCATGTTGTATGTAGTCAGGGTTGAGCTATGTTGGTGTCAATTGTTCTCCTACTTCTGAGGTGTCCAATAATGGTGGGAAATAAGGGCGAAGGAGATCCACTTTGAACATTGGGTGCAGGCCAAGGAAAGGAGGAATGTTGAGCTCAAAAGCATTATCCCCCACGGCCTTGGTAATGGTGTATAGTCCATAACGGAGTGGGCGAAGCTTCTGATGGGGTCCTGTAAGGCGTTCTTTCTGCAAGTCCAACCAAACTTTGTCGTCCACCTGAAACTTATGTGGCACCCGATGTTGATCATGGCGTTGTTTGTACTTGTCATTGGACTTCTATAGGATATCTTGAACCTGTTGGCAGATGTGCTAGATCTGCTCAATGAACCAGGTGGCTTTGTCAGCTTCAGTTGGAGCAGTAGATGAGTCAGTTGAGGTGACCGCAAGGGAAAGTGCAACATCTATGGGACCCAATGGTTAGAATCCCAACCCCACCTGAAAGGGGTTGTGGTCGGTTGAGCTATGCAGGGCTCGGTTGTAGCTATGTTGGACATAGGGAAGGCTCTCATCCCATGTGCGAGGGTGCTTTGAATTATACATGCGAAGGATATGCACAATCATTTGATTTACGACCTCAGTTTGGCCATCTGTCTAGGGGTGGAAGGCCGTGGATTTGGTGAGCTTGGTGTCCAGCAGTGACAAGAGGCTCGACCAGAATGTGCTGAGAAATCGATTTTCCTGATCTGAGACAATGGATTGTGGGATTCTAAATGTACCTAGACTCGTTCAAAGAAGAGCTTGGCAATGGCCTCTGCTGTAAAGTTCTTCTTGCAGGCAACCAGAATCGCCATCTTAGAAAAGCGATCAACAACCACAAAAACACAGTCATTTCCCCACTTGGTGGAAGGGAGGCCCGACATGTAGTCCATTGAGATGGATTCCCATGGCCTGACAGGAGTAGGAATAGGGGTGTACAGGCCTTGTTTCTTAGTGGTCGATTTGGCAATAACACAGGAAGTGTAGGACCTGATATACTTGTTGACCTCCTGTCGAAGTTTCGGCCAGTAGAAATGTTTTTGTAGCATCGCCACTGTCTTTTCGACGCTGAAGTGTCATGCCACCCGACTATAGTGGGCTTCCCAGATCAACTTCACTTGCTCTCTTGATGGAACACAGATATGGCCCAGACGACACAACAACCCATCCTGAAGATAGAAATTATTGACAAATGTGTTTGCACCCAACATTTGGTAGGTGGTGGCGAAGTCTGGGTCTGTGTCATAGAGTTGGGGCCATCCAGAGGTCTCATGGCCACAAGAGTCTAGCACCATGGTGAGTGTCGCGACTGGCAGTCTGTTGAGGCAATCAATGACGCGATTGGTGCTTCATGTTTTATACTTGATGTTGAGGTGGAATTGCTGCAAGTATGTGGACCACTTTTGATGGCGGTCATTCTGCAATTTTCCTTGTGTCTGCATGAACTGCAATGGCTTATGATCAGTGTGGATGATTGTCTCCTTCCCAAGAATGTAATGTCTCCACTGGTGGCAGGCTTGCACAATGGAGTACATTTCTTTGTCATAAGTAGGGTACTTACAGACAACATCTGATAGTGTCTCACTATGATAGGCCACGGGGTGGACATGTTGAGTGACAATGGCGCCCACAACATAGTCTGGAGCATTTGTCTTGATCGCAAAGGGCTATTGCAGGTCTGGTAGTGAAAGTATCGAGGTTGAGCACAAGCGCTACTTCAAATCATCGAACGCTTATTGTTGGGACTGGCCCCACACAAATTTTGCCTTGCCACCACCCCTAGTTATTTGGCTGAGGGCCCATGCAATATGGGAGAATCCCAACACAAACTTGTGGTAGAAATTGGCAAGGCCCAAGAAGATTTGAAGCTCAGTGAGTGTGGTTGGGGCTGGCTAGTCATGGATGACTTGGATCTTGGCTGGATCCACATGTACGCCATGTTGATCAATGATGTAGCCCAGGTAATGGACCATGTCCATGCCGAAGGATCATTTTTCCAAGTTGGCTTATAGTTTGTGTTGTTGCAGGGTGTGCAGAACCTGGTGAAAACGCAGCAAGTGTTCGACCCAGGTCTTGTTGTAAATGAGAATGTCATCCACATGTCATCCACATACACCACTACGAAAGTATTGGTGAATGGTCCCAAGATATCGTTCATCATCCTCATAAAAGTGGTTGGAGCATTTGTCAAACCAAAGGGCATCACCAACCATTAAAAAAGGCCTTCCTTTGACTTGAAGGCGATCTTCCATACATTTGTTTGTTCTATCGGGACCTGGTGGTAGCCAGAATTCAAATCAATCTTACTGAAGTATTTGGCTCCCGTGAGTTGATCAAGGAGGTCGTCGATTCAGGGAATCGGGTACTGGTTTTTGACTATGATTTTATTTAGAGCCCGGTAATCAATGTAGAGTCGTCAGGTTCCATCTTTCTTTTGTACCAGCACAATTGGGCTCCCGCAAGGTAATGAGCTGGGATAGATGTGCCCCTTGTGGAGAAGCTCTTGGATCTGTTGCTTGATCTCCTCATTCTCTAATGAAGAGCGGCGATAGACTAGCCCATTGGGAAGTGGTGCGTCGGGGGTCATATCGATGGGGTGCTTGACCTGGTAGTGAAGAGGTACCCATGTAGGTGAGGATAAGATATCTGAGTATTCTTCCATGACCTTATCTACTTGCTTCTACTGTGTGGAGAGGTCGGTCGCAGAGACCCTAGATGTGGTTGTGATCTTTCACTTATTCTGAGAGCGAATCACAAAGAAGACAAACTTCCCCGTATGAGAGATGACCTTCCTGCATTGCGTAGCAGAGATCAAGGAAATAACACTAGGTGGGACTACCTCGGGTATCCTGTACAATTTCCTGTTCAAAGTAATTATAACACTACGAGGCCTAGACTCATATACAGCATGACATTTCCATAAATAAGGTTGGCCCAAAAGAACATCACAAACTTCAAGAGGAGCAATGTCACATGATACCTCGTCTTTGAAGGGTTTGATGTCGTACGACAATCGACACTATTGGCTGACGCGAAGATTGCTTCCTTGGTAGAGGCATCCAATGGTGTCGGGTTTTGGGTGCGGCGTTGTCGGCAGAGCCAACCACTTGACGACATCTGTTGAGATGAGGTTCTTCTGGCTATCGCTATCAACGATGAAGTGCAGTGGGGTGCCTTTTACCCACATCTGTGAATGGAAGAGGCGCTCTCCTTCTTCTAGCTCGTCTGGTTCACCAGGCTGGAGCTTGGTGGTAGCAACGGTGGCACTTGGTTCCGCGTCAATGATTCGTCTTCCCCTTTCTGGTTCTGGCCTAGAGTCAGAACCCACATTTGATTCAAAGGCTTTCACTTCACCAGCGAATACTTTGAGCGATAGTCAACAGTGTTATGCCAAGGGCTCTTATGGAAGTCGCACCACTTCCCGGTATCTTTCTTTGTCTTTCTGGTGTCCTTCTTTGCTTGCGGCTTGGGCTGGTTGTTTTGATACTGTCCATCTTTACTCTGTCCTTTGTTCTGTAGGTTGGGGCCGCCCTTTCCTGGATTTTGTTGTGAGGGGTTCCCAAGCCCAAATTGCTGCATCTTTTGTTTGAGCTTACGCATGATTTTGATGGTATATCGGTAGGCCGCGCCCAAGGATGAGATGTCCAGAAATTACATTTCGGTCTAGATGTATCTATGCAAAGCACTGCGATACTTGAGCACCATATGTCGCTCTGAATCTTTGATACCCAACTTGGTGCGCAAGGTATGGAAGATGTAATGTCCCCAAGGTCGAGCCCAGTTGTAAATCTGAAGTATGAAATGAATTGTAAATATGTGTTATAGGCTGGTGAGCCAATTTTGTATAAGTTGGTGGGCTTATGTGATTGTTAGGCCAGAGAGCCTAAGGGTTGGAGTCCAAGGGCCTAATTTTGTACTTGTATATATGCAAAAACATTTAATAAAATTGTAAACACCACCAGGTGCAGACCGACCACGATGAATGAGTGAAGGGGGACTGAGCTTCCATAGAGAAGGCAAGGGATTAGGGGCTGGAAGGTGGGAAAAGGGGTTTAAGCCTAGGAATAATATTTTATTATTATTCCAAAAGAATATGTGCCATTTATATTTTTTTTATCCTAAGTTCCTAACCAAGGGAAGGTGATGCGTGCTGGTGGAACGCATGCAGTCTCCAGGGTGACAAGTGTCGACCCTGGTGCATGCGAATAAAACAGCTTGGGTGGACTGTGAAGGGGGGACACTCTCTCATTGGGAGCGGACTGCCTGAGGGCGTATGGGCTCTGAGCAATATGACTGATGCGAGCTCTGCAGAAAAACCTTGTACACCTTTTGAACTGAAAAACCAGAGTATACCTCTGTAATGAACCAAAAACTTGTGATTGATTCTGAAAGAGCCGGTTTCACCTCTGTTTGAATCGGAAAAAGCTTGTGCTGTGTCTGGAGAATCCGTGTGCATCCATTGCCTGAGATCAAGCCTGTACGTGAGATCTATGTCCTGAAGCCGTGACCCTGAGCCATTTTGCCATTGCTGAGCTTGTGGAAAAAGTCGTGTATGTTCTTTTTGTTGGTTGTGTGGCCACGCAGTGCTGGACTGCGTGGGAGGTTTGTTGACCTGTGAGCGATTCTCTCCAAGCGAGAGAGTGCGCAGAGGAAGGAGAGAACTCTTGGAAGGAACCCTGTAGCTACCACAGAGCCCAAAGACTTTCGGTCCGGTCTGTTGCTGTAACCCAAGGCAAGGGAGGTTAGTAGCCGAAGGACTGTCCAGGTGACAGAGAAGGTGTATCCTTCTAGGGTGGAACAGGCATGTGGGGAATGAGGGACTATGGGCAGTGAGTGTGGGTGGTTCCTGGGAGAGAATCCCTTCCTGTGGCTGTGTGTTGTTTTCCCTGTAACCTCAGCCTAACCTAGGATTCCTTGTCTCGGGGTGGAGCTTAGTCCCAGCTCGGGGGTGATCCACTGCTAAGCTGAAGAGCAGTGTGGTCTAAGGCTGGGAGGTTCATGGAAGGCCTGCACTTGGTTGGTGTATTCTACCACTGTTAAAAGATAAGTATTTGATTATGTTTTAATCATGTTTTGCATGACTCTATTGTTTATGTTATCATGATTTCCGTTGTGTATATGAATTAGTATGAAACGCTAGTGATTGTTAATTATGGCAGTAACTCATATGAATACTTTGTGTAGAATGTGTTTATTTGTTTAAATGCATGTGGATTACATAATGCCTGTATGAGTTATGTACCAAGTGGTGTTAAAGTTTCCTTTTAAGAGCGATTAAGCCATGGTAGCTAAAAAGGTGCGCTACAGAAGATATTTGTGAAATCTGGCACTGCTTGGTCTCTTTCTTGCTGTAGTGTGGTCCATTTGGTATACAAGTCGTCATAACTTCCGACATGGTGGTATTGTTCCTTAATAGCATCCCTAAAGGATTCCCAGGTGGTTGTGACTATAAATAATGAGGGTTCCTCTGTTTCCTTTTGCTCACAGAAAGTTTCCCACCAATCTTTGACATGGGGAACGACTTTGAGGAGCGCAAAAATAATATTTTCTCTATTCGAAAAGTTATGGATAGAAAAATACCCTTCTAGTATATTCAACCACTTGTCTACAACATTTGCATCTATTTGACCTTCAAATATAAGAATATCAAAGTTTATTTGTACCTTGAAGGGGGCGGTGCCTCCACTCAAAGAAGATGTGTCGCTTGTTGGTAGTCGTCGAAGGATTTGCACGAAACTATCCATCATCTCGTTCCTTTGTTACATGAGGGATTCCTCAATCAACAGTTTGAAAGGATCTTCTGTCCCATCATCTTTCTTTTCTCCTACCATGAGAGGTCGCTTGGGCGTGCCAGAGCTTTTTTCCTCAAGAGAAACAAGCTCGAGACCCAACTCTTTGTACTCTGACCTTGTTGGGGACATGCATTAAGATGACAAAGAGCAAACCACTCTGATACCAGTGATCCATATTTTATGAGCAGAACAAAATGACTACAGATTATTAACAAGTGTTTAACACAAAATAACAGAGATACGATAAAACTAGTTTTCTATTCAATAAGGAAATAAGCTGAAACTGTAAAATGCAGCAAAAACAAGCTTGATGGAATGACAACAACTTATCTCTAAGAAGAGATGTGACGGCTGTGCTCATACGCAAGAAGATGATTACCATGAGGCTCTGAAGGCCTTATTACAATAAACAGGAATTCCAAAAACCATATACATCCAAAAACTTAACCCTAGGAGATGAAGCGCCAAAAGTCATGTGGGCCCCGTTTGGGTAAGTTAGTACATCAACTTCTCGGGGTCGTAACTTTTGCATACGATCTCCGTTTTAGGTGTATGACATTCAGTTGGAAAGGTTTCGTCGAGGAGATTCATTTGGGGTGCAATATCAAAAGAAGTCTCATATTGCTCCCCGTTTTCCCAAAAAACATCGGTTAGGGCCTCAAAACGGCTCTATAAGTGAAAAACTGCTAAAAATAGTAAATTACCAAAATTGTCAGAAAAGTGTTTTGAGCCAGTTGGAAAATGTGGGTGGCCACCGATATCCACCTGGATCACCAACCAGCTAGGAATGCGTCATGGAGCGACACGTGGCCCCCACTTGTCCCTTATGAAAAGTCCCATGTTGGACTAGAGCCGTTGGATGAGAGGCCACGTGGCAGAAGATCCTATAGTCCAGAGACTTGGTACTCCGGAGGAATTTGGCCAAGAGTCTTCAAAGTGTGAAAACCTCTGAAGTCGTAAATGGTGAAGTGAATCTAAACCGTTGATAGGAAAAGGACACGTGGCACTAGATTAGAGAGTCTGGAGACTAGGCTCTCCGTGGGATTCGCGATGTGAGGAGTTGGTAAGCTTCGAAGCCCAGAGTCGCGAAGTAATGGGAGTCGTGGATCTATGGGTCTACGTGGAAAAATCTCAACCTTGAGATTTGAAAGAAGTTAGAAGGTTGTATGTTGGGGGTTCATGTGGCTCACTGACGTCATCTAGTGTGACGTGGACCCGTAACTAAGGTGCCACGTGTCACCGGGATATGGACAATTCACATACACATTATGCCTATTAGAGCATGACACATGTCACCCCCTAATGAGGACACATGTCACCCCTGGCCCTTGCCGTGTGTCAGCCTCTAGTTCATGCTCGCCTAGCCAACGTGGTTGGTGATGCGACCGGGACTCTAGGAGACCGTGTTACACGTAAAAAATCCTCACTTCTATAATGTCATATTCTCATTGTCCTAACCCGCAAGTGTCTCACTTTTGTCACAAGTGTCATAAATGTTGTATTTTCGTTCTGCATATGTCACATTGCGAACAACACCATGGAAACACTTGATACATCCTCTAGAACATGTTGGAAGGAGAAACCACATCATTTGACAGACTAAACAAAGTATTTTGACTTGATAATTGGTCATCTTGACGAATTTTTGGAAAATCAATGCTCCCCTGCTCATATGCAAGGACGCTAGCACTCTTTGTCCATCTAGCAAGGAGCATTACAACACTCTATTGCCCATTTTGAAGGAGCGACGATTGGTTGACAAAATCACGAGAAGAAATCCCCCTTTTCTCTAAGGACAACTAGAGGTGATTCACGTTGGTTTGGCTCGAATCTAAGCTTTAGGCTACATCTAAGGGAGATGCCATAATTGATGGAGTCATATCCTCAACTTATCCCAAATATAACCAAGGTGGTTGAGCCTCTCAAAGCCTATAAAAGGAGGCATTCTCATGATGAACAAAAAAAAAAAAATTAGCAAAAGTATTGTCATTCTGATCATGGACCTTTCGAGCAAGGGGTTGGACGAGGAGGACTTGGAGAGGTTGTTGCAACTGCATCTACAGATTGTAAGTGTATTTTTAATGTTCTCATTAATATATGCTTGGCCTATTTCCTTCAAGTTCGTGTATTATTACATATGCTTGTCTATTATATTTGAATTTGGTTTAAACTAATTTCAGTAGAGTAGGAAGTCTTTGTTTTCTTTGTTGTCCATTGCATTGTAGGAATCATGTCGTGCTAAGGAGCTTAGAGATCAAGTTCAGATTGGATTAAGCGAGGACAAGCTTCGAAACAAGGTACAACATACCTTCTCCCTCTCTTTCTTTTGATTAGTTTAACTATATTTAAAGGGATGTTAGTGTCCATTTGCATTTTTATGTCTTGGTAGTAAGGGTCTAGAATCCAAGGGGATATTCACCTATTCGCAAGGGGATTTTCCTATAACAAAAATTGGTGATTCTGTTGGGGAGCTAATCTTTCAGTTATGTTTTCTTTCCTTGGGTTGTCTTTGCCTTTTGCCCATTTTCAGATCTCGTTTGTTGGTTTTATCCATCCATACATCTGTTGTCTTGGATAAAAGTTGTCTTGTAGAGTCTTTTGATCAAGCTTCATAAGTTTTTTATTTTCTGGGTTTTTCCAAAGGTTTTCTCAAAACCCGCACCCTCTCTAGTTACAGTCAGATATTACCTGATGGGCACTCCCCTAGAGTGTGTTTGGGAGCGTTGTAGCGCTCTGGTGCTGTTATAACCAGAGCGTCGATTTTTCCTTGCCTTGAAAAATTGTTGATTGTCTTTTTCCTAGGTGTCGTTCTTTGGTATTTCCCTCTAACTCAAATCTTGTTCTCTCTGTTTATGTCTTCTGTTGGGTTTACAACTTGCTTCTTTTAATTTTTTTAAAATCTTTGATTGGGTTTTGTGTTGTATTTCCTTGTCGTAAAATCAACCTTTTTTCTTCAAAACTTGGGTTCGTTTTGCTGCCTTTTCGTTCATCTGATCGATTAAAGATTGTTATAAAGAAACTCAGTGATCTCTTTACTATTTTAAATGATCTCTAGCCTTTATCCATTTCTGGAAGATTTCTCAAGTGTGTTTTGTTGTTTTTGGTGTTTTCTTTGAATCCTTAGTTTTTTTTATTTTTTATCTCTTATTGACTGTTGAGAGTGCCTTTTGTTTGTGTGATTTTGCTTCCCATTTTTTCAAAGTCATAATAGTGAATTCTCTTTTTATTATTGAAACAAGAAGCATTAAACGAATCATTCAATTCGCATTGATAATCAAACAAAAGGATGTTTTTTGCATTGGTTTTTTGATACCGGAAAAGATTTCTTTACAATTTAACACTTAATTGGATTCTTGTTGAAAACAAATTGCATGAAGTTTTTGTATTCTTGTGTTTGATAGTGAAAGAAAGAAACTCTTCTCCTTCCTATAAATAGAAGTTAATCGAAAGAAAATTTTGCTTATCATTCTTTTATTTTTTGGGGATTCGAGTCGTAACATCATTCATTTCACTCTCATTTACCTTTGTGTAAAGAACATCCACTAAAATCAATGTTAATTAAAAATCAATCTAGAAACTTTTTTCTTTTTAAGCTCTTTACACCAACAATAGACTAGGAATAATGCTTTGGAATAGTCTGTGAGAATAACTCTCCAAAGCATTAAAGACAAACTCATAATCTTGCGATAGGGAGAGTAAATCCAATTTTCGTATAAGCATAGTTGGGATCCCCCTCTCACACGGGGGTTGCACATGAGGTCGCGTTTGGGAGAGCAACGAAGATTATACCCTTGGGGCTTAATCATTCGTAGTAGTCAGATCGTATATTGGGGGTTCTTCTTTAGTTTCAACTGTCTTCATTTGGTCTCGAAGATTCGTGAATTCTGAATCTGTTCGGGGTCCTCTGGAGTTTTATCGATCCACTTGTCCTAAGTTCTCTTGAAGGATATCATACTTGATATCCTACCCGTACATTCGGACTCGACTGTTGACTGTACCCACCCAGAAGCTGACTACAAGTTGGTGTCCTTAGTAGCCATAATCTTTAGGGTCCTTACACGAGGTGACGATGAAGGGAAGTCTTCGTTGTACCTGGAAGAGACGTTGGTCAAACTCACTTGGGCTCCTTGGAGGGTAACCCGCGGATAAAACTGTGAGGAAGATTTCACCAAGGTGTAAGTTTGTTAAGCAGGTTGCCAACGTAACTGATCCACCTGCTCATATCCTAGCTCCTTCTCACTTTGATCACGCGATGCTGGACTTCATCACCAACTAGTACGTTCATCGAGAGAAGGCATTGTTTTCTTGTTGGTTTTTCTAGAGTTTTAGCGAGTGTTGTTTATTTACTTAATTGTCTTTCAAAATTGAGACTGTAGACAATAAAGGTCTTTGTAGATCACGTAGGATGCAAGGGATGCCTCCAGAAGGCTATGAACCCTTACCTCCTAACTCACCTGAAGACACTTATCGTGAAGAGGTTGAGACCCATTCAGACGTTGGGAGTGTTTCTACTCCTTTGTTAACGAATACAAAGAGAGCTTTGGTTACGGTTGAGGAAGGCACCCTTCCTATTAAACTAGCTTTGCAAGTTCCTATTGAGCCACTCCTTTTCTATTTGCACTCTTCTGGTAACGTTATAGCAGAGGATTACCCTTGGTTGTCATCCAGGCCATATACTGAGACCAATATGGAATCTAGACAACTGGATTTTAATGACGAGTACATGACTCATATTCGTCCTACTGACATAGTCAATATGCAACAAAATCATGTTCATTCTATATGGAGAACTCCATCTGGACGTGACCTTTATGAAAAATTCAATTTTAGTCAACCACCTTTTGACTCTCTTACCTATGTTGGTGCGGAGGCAGGATTGTCTGGTCAAACTATTGACCGTCCCATCGAACAAGCAGTAAATCATGATGCCACGTCAGTACAAGTTCAAAATAACACTGGTGTCATATTTCCTAGTCATATACCAAGTACCTTGACAGATACTCCTACTACACCACCTATTCAACCTACAACTCCTTATATTCCACAAAACCATGTTGGAACGCATGTGCATCACATAATGTATAACCCTACCACACACACACACTCAATTGCAGGACAAGTCCCGACTGGTGGGCAACCATCATTTAACGGACTCATCCCCCTAGGGGACAACCGCCTTTACACATACCCGCTAGGGGGCAACACCCTTTTGTTGGTCAAACCCCAGTTGTTTCCCATTCAATGGTAGGGAGCCAACCTTCTTTCACTGGAAACCCTCCACAATCCTGGGGACCACCCCAAGGAGGTATGTTTCATCAACCATATCAAGGAGTGTTATCATACCCCAACCCACAAGAAGGAATATTGAATTCTAATCCTTCTGAATTACATCCTGGACAACCTTTCCCAAGGGTCCCAAATCCCACTTGGGGTCCTCAAGGATAACAATCTCATCCTCCCCAAAGGCCAACTGTTTACCCCCCTAAAGGGAAAACTATTTATCCACCTCAGTTTAATCAAATGACCTATCCTCTCATGGGCTATACTATTTATCCTCCCCAGGTCCAAACGAGTTTCTCTTCTCCTTTCATGACCATTCCTCAACGGATGAATCCTACCTATGTTGGTCAACAACCACAGTACATGGGAGGGCCTACTGGCTACAACTATCCATCTCAACCAGTTTATGGTCCTACTAGTGTCCCCATGTTGCACCAGTATCATCCTCAGGTCATTCGACAACTACCATTCCTAGCCACGCTAGATCTACCAGATCTATCATGGTTGACAAATGATCCCATATTACACTTTCCTTTCTGGCTAGCAATTCCTACAAAATTACCTTATAACATCCCAAAATTTGACGGTAAACTTGGCAAAGACCCTAACAACCATGTTATGAACTATCATCTACGGTGTTAATCAAAATCACTTATGGATGATTCTATCCGGTTACGTCTTTTCCAGCGCACACTTACGGGTTCAACAGCCAAATGGTACATTGAACTCCAACGCGGTACCTTTCAAGATTTTAACTCTCTTGCCATGACTTTTCTCACGCATTTTCAATTACCCATCCATTATGATACTAGTGCAAAACTCTTGACCTCCCTTCGTCAAACTAACTCCGTACATATCTCTGATCACATTCATGAGTGGAGACGTTGGCGAAGGTTGATCAAAGCAACCATTCCTGACCCATTGTTGGTTGAATGGTTCACTAAATCTCTTTTACCTCCAATTGCTTGTGACATCTCCATGGGTGGTGTTGTCACTGAGGAGGAAGCCATTGCTCGAGCCTAGTACTTGGACGTAGTTTATTCCCAATCTGGTACTTTGTATCAATTGATATTGAATGCTCCCTGCACATCAACTGATCCAACAATACCATCTTCCACAACTCGTGCAGATGGAATTATTGGTTCCGTCAAAACCCAATCTCTATCATAGTCCGTCGGCTCGACTAATCGCTCAGTTCCTGCACCCACTACCGGTTCGAATTCACTCTCATCCACCTCCCTCCCCCGACTAAAATAGCTGATGTGAAGCAGTTCAATCTGCTTCTCCACAACAATCTGGGGGGAAGAAGAAAATGAAAAATAAACCAAATAAGAACACTAATCATAATGAAAATCCAAAAACACCAACTCAACCACCTGCTACTGAGAAACAACCACATTGAAAACCGAAATTTCCATGTCTCATTTGTGGTGACGATCATTACACATGAGATTGTCCTCATCGTGATGAACTTGCAAAACTTTTCAAAGAAAATTCCCAACCCGTTGTGTTGACACAACCTTTTCCTCAACAACAGTCCCTAGTTGCACAAGCCCCTGCTCCTCTGGCAGGTGGTAACCCAAATCACCCTCCTAGTGAGGAAGCTTCATCGAGTGCCCACATTTATATGTTTAATGGGATCAATTTAACCACTCGTACTACAACATATGACAGTCCAGCTAAACCCTCTAAAGAGAAGGTCGTTAATGGTACTACACTAGATCCACCATCCACCACCGTTACTCCTCAAGTTGGGCCACTTCAGATTGAGAAACCAACTTTTGACTCTATCTTAAGTCCGCCTAAGAGCACTATTCTCAAGTCAACTTTTAATCCTAGTTCATGTGCTGCCCAAAACTACAACATCGTTGAAGATTTGGCCTAAGCACCGTGTGTTATGTCAGCTCTTAAGGTTCTACAACATTGCTCTAGTCAATGTAGAACTCTCTTGGCCACCATCGGAGCAATAGATCCTGAGTCCTCTAATAATATCACGTTTAACCTCGATAATTTCAAATAACGACTCTCTCACCAGCTTGCTTTCCAGATCGATGTTGTTGTCCACAATCAACATATTCATCGCACAATCTTGGATGAGGAAGCCTCCACATGTGTCATGTCATTAGCTTGTTGGAAAGGGCTGAAATCACATCGTCTTAATTAATCCCCTACTAGGTTACGATCATTCGATGGGCGAGGCTTTTGTCCTCCTGGGATCTTGCATTCCTTAGTTGTTCAATTGGGAGGCAAGATTGTTTCCGTATATGTTGACGTAGTCGATGCTCCTCTCAATTACAACTTATTGTTAGGAAGAAGTTGGTTTTATGCCATGACTGATGTCACTTCATCGATGTTTCGATGTGTACAATTCCCCCATCAAGGTAAAATTATGACTGTCGATCAGTTAGATTATTGCACCCCCGACACTCGCACTTCCACAGCCAACAACATTCATTTTTTGGGAGATTCTGAGATCACTTATGAAAGTGTAGGAGTGGGCCTTTATTATACTCTTTGCTTATGGGTACCTTTTCCTACACCGCTTCCTCCCACTTCGCAACATATTTCCACAATCAATATGATCTCGACTATGGAATATCAATCCTACGAATCATCTGATCCATGGATTATGCCTAGTCCTTTGGATTTTGGTGCACTAGGTGACACTATGCCACTTAGTCCTGCAGAGGTTGTGTACGATGCCATCCATTTTGCCTCTCCCTCGCTAGACAACCAACATCTGTTGGTGTCTACAGCTTAGTCATTTCCATCTTAGTTGGATTCCCTATCCTCTACTTTCGATTACATCCTCCAGATTTTCCATCATATGAATCCATTATGGAAATGCTTAGTATCGAAAAGGCACCTTGGGATGATAATCATCATCGTTCATCTTTTCTTCCTAGTTTGGATGAAATTGAGAAGGATATACACTCTATCTTTCCTAACGGTGTTGTCAATTCTCCCCAATCTTCAATCCTCACACAGGACACCATCTCCGAGGGGAATTTGGGAAACATCTATTCTACGATTTCTATCGACATCTCGATCAAAGAAAGTATTGTGGAAAATGTTCATCTCGGTGCCAATTGTTCACCTGAGGAAGTGGAAGATTATACCGCTTTGTTCAAAGAATTTCGCGACATCTTCGCTTGGAGTTACGAAGAAATGCCAGGGATCGATCCATCAATCATGGTGCATGAGATAAAAACTTACCCGGGGGTTAAACGTGTATGACAAAAACTTCGCCCGATTCATCCTAAGAAAACTGCGACCATAAAGGCAGAAGTTGAAAAACTATTGAAGTCTGGTTTTATTTATCCTATCCCCTTGACCGAATGGGTTTCTAACATCGTTTTGGTCGCCAAGAAATAAGGGACCATTCGTGTTTGCATCGATTATAGGGATCTTAATAAGGTTTGTCCCAAAGACAATAACCCTACACCTTTCATTGACCAAATTATCGATAATTACGCCAACAACATTATTTTTTTCTTTCATGGATGGTTTTTCGGGATATAACCAAATTGATATTCTATCAACTGATCAATATAAAACAACCTTTATCTTCCCTTGGGGGATGTTCGCTTTTCAGAAACTACCTATTGGTCTTAAAAACGCTGGGGCTACCTTCCAACGGTCCATGTTGTACACTTTTCACTACATCAAACATATTGTGGAACCCTACCTTGATGACTTACCCACTCATTTGTCTCATCGACAAGACCATATTGGTCACCTATGAGCCATTTTTCTTCGATATCAGTTTTACCACATCCGTTTGAACCCTCACAAATGTATCTTTGCTATTGAATCAAGCCGACTCCTTGGATTCATCGTCTCCAAAGATGGGATTAGGGTGGATCCCTTAAAAGTTAAAGTTATTCTTGCTTTATCCCCTCCCAATAATCTAATCCAACTACAAAGATTGCAAGGTAAGGCAAACTTTCTTCGTCTTTTCATTTGTAATTATGCCAAACTTACTAAAGGATTTATGAGGTTGTTGCAGAAAGACACTCCTTTCATCTGGGATGACATTGCTCAACACTCTTCCGATGCCCTTAAGCATGCCTTAATACACACACCTCTCTTGCACCCACTAGATTATGCAAGAGACTACATCCTTTATTTCGCTACCTCTACTACCACTATTGCTATGGTGTTAGTTCAAGAGGATAATAACGGGGATGAACGTGTGATCTATTATCTAAGTAAGAGTCTATCTGGTCTTGATCTTCGATATTCGCATGTTGAAAAATTGGCTTTGGCTGTAGTTATTGTCCTCCAGAGGTTTCTCCATTACATCCTGTTACGCACTACCATGGTCATCACGGAATCGAACCCATTGTACCATATTTTAACTTGTCAATTCCTTGGGGGAAAATATTCCAAATGGATCATTATTCTCCAAGAATTCGATCTCGAGTTTGCCAAATCAAAAGCTAAAAAGTCGTTGGTCTTTGCGGAATTTATATGCGATCTTCCCTTTACTTATAAGGATCCTAAGCCCAATGATTCTCTACCTAATGAATCCTTATTCCTCATTAGTAGATCCGACCCTTGGTGCAAAGATAATCTTCTCTATCTCCAAACCCAACGTTTTTAGCCCAACATCTCACGTGACAAACATCGTCGTATCTAACACCATTCTAAACGCTACCTCATCATCGATGACACTTTGTACCGTCGTGGAATTAATACTATCCTATGAAATTGTTTAGCCCATGATGAGGCTGAATGAGTTTTAAATGGCTATCACCTTGCATCTTGTGGCGGTCATCTTTCTGAGATGGCTACAACCCAAAAAATCTTACGTGCCGGTTATTTTTGGCCTTCTATATTCAAAGATTGTATCGAGTCCGTCAAACGATGCCCACCTTGTCAACTCTTTCAGAAAAAAGCACGTACCCACCCTTCTCCGTTGCATCCCATTGTTGTCATCGACCCCTTCGCCAAATGGGGCATCGATTATATGCAATGTAAGCCCACCTCAGCCAAGGGGCATAGTTATATCATCATTGACGTCGATTACTTTACTAAATGGGTTGAGGTTATGCCTACATTTCTTAATGATGGTCGTACTGCAATAATCTTTGTTTTTAACCACATCATAACTCGATTTGGTGTCCCACAAGCTATTGTCACCGATCATGGATCACACTTCCAAAACCAGATGATGAGTGAGTTGCACTTCTAGTTGGGTTTTCGCCATGAAAACTCATCTCCTTACTATCCTCAAGCAAACCGACAAGTTGAAGCCATTAACAAAGTCCTAAAGACCATGCTCCAATGCATGGTGGGAACAAAAAAAACCTCTTGGCACTTGCAACTTTTCTTCGCACTCTAGGCCTATTGCACTTCCATGAAAACTGCAACATGATTCACACCATTCTAGTTGGTCTACGGTATAGAAGCGGTGTTACCAATCGAATGTGAGATCCCTTCGTTGAAACTTACTATGGAACTCCTACATCACACTTCTGTTGAAGAAGAACGATTCATGTATTTAACCAAGTTGGATGAAACACGTCGCAATGTTGCTCTCGTTAACGAGATATATCAAAAACAAATGAAAAGTCAATATGACAAATCCGTTCAACCTCGTGCTTTTGCAGAAGGATATTTGGTCCTAGTTTATGACCAAGCTCATAATAAGATGGGGACATGAAAGTTAGGACCTCTGTGGCATGGGCCTTATATCATAAAACGTGTGCTACACAGAGGCGCCTATGAGTTAGTCAACTATGGTGGAATATCTCTCGGTGAGTCCTGAAATGGGCTTTACCTCAAGAAGTATTATGCATAGAATATCTCGCATGTGTTCTTTGTACTTTATTGTATTATATACTTTTGACTTGGTGTGTTTTTTATTTTTGTGTGCACGAGTTTTGTCTCAGTTGCTTATACTTTGTCTTGTGATGGCATGCACAAATGACATCTCCCTTTCTCATCTTTTTCGAGTTTGCGGATGGATCTAGTCGACACAACCAGAACATTGCTTCTGCAGCTTGGATCATCTACCACTGTGGCGAGTTGGTGAGTTCAGGAAGCATCTACCTCAGATCCATGACCAATAACATGGCAGAATATCACACCATCATCAGACTCTTAACCGAAGCCTCCTCTCTAGGTATAACTCGTTTGATTATTAACCTAGACTCCCAACTCGTGGTTTGTCAGCTTAATCGAGAGTATGTCGTTCGCAACCCAGTCTTACTACATCTCCACCTAAGGGTTCGTCGTCTCAAAAGATCATTTGATTTTATCCAATACAGGCACACACCGAGAGAACTTAATACCACTTCGGATTCGTTAACTAATTACATGTTGGCTCGGTATCTTGCGCATAGATAAAACATTTTTGAAAAACATAAAACATATGAACACAAAAAAAATCACATAAGATACAATGTAACATCGATAGGCAATGAAAAACTCGTATATATATATATATATATCCGTGATAGCAAAAGTTTGTTTACAAATACATCATCAAAATGTACATAACATGGCAAAAAACTTGGGCCTTCATGCCCATAAAATCGTCATAAAAGACTACAAAATCAATTGAGGACCATAATCATCCTCATGTATGATGTTGTGCTCTATATAGCACACTACTACCCATGCCACCTGACGAAGCAAATGGTTGAGACTCTCGAGAACCGCAACCATATGTCGCTGCAAATGGAGAGGAACATCCCACCTCTTGAGGGGTGGGACACCCATGGTCAAACCTTGAAGGTTCCTCTCTACCTCTCAAAGTCCTCCCACCGCAATGTCGTGCTCTTCTGCTACCTATGCGTCTCCATGACACCCCAGTGCTAGCATCTCTGCCAGATGTGATGCGCCTTTGTCTGCATGATGAACCAAAATACTTTAGATTCCTCGTTGTAAAAATAAAAAACAATATAAAATATAAAAACAGTCTGTAAGTAAGAAGGCCGTTTCTTTCCACGCTTTATTATATCTAGGGTTAACCATTGATTATGAATGTAATACGTGGAAAGGTTTAGTTTCGTACCTGACGCATCCCATTGGATGCCCTCAGGAAGTACTAGGTCTGCGCTACCTCGAAATTCCACCCCAACATAAGGGAAGTCCTTGATAACCACTAACTGTCTCCTCCACCATGCGAAGAAGTCAACAGTGAATATGAATGTTGAAGGCTCATTCCCCAACCTCAAGGATAGGTTGGTCCACCTCTCCATCCGAGGCTCGGTGACGGGATGTGCTATCAATGCAACTTGTGGCTGCATCTGAGGAATCCGTTCTAAGAAGAACGAAACTAGGAAAGAACCACACTTGAACTGCTTTTGTATGCCTGTCCTGCACTTGGATATTTGTTCCTTGACATTTCGAAGGAACCCTGTACTCCAGTTAAACAACCTGGGCTCTAAACATTGTCGGGCATACGAGATCTGTGACTTCGAGGCCAAGTGAGAACTAGTACTACCCACTAATTTTCTGATGGCCAATACAATAGATCAAAGTGCCAAGTCTCTTACATCTTTTATCACAATTCGACCACCTACCAACCGCGATCTAGGTATACAATGCTCAACAACATATGCCTCAGTTGGTTGAGGAGTTGTTTGGTGTCCGGACAAGAGAATGGGTGCCCCTCTCCTCGAGAGCCCTGTTAGGAAATAAACATCATCTAGCCTGATCTCAAGTGTGTGTGGTCTGATGTGAAACACTTACTCAACATCATCCCATAGGCTGATTAAATACTCAAGCAATAGTACTTCCTTTCTCATGTTTTGGAGCTTGAAGTACCTGAGTAACCCACAATTTCGCAAAGATGCCCTCATTTGAGGGTTTTGAAGAGTGACAATATCATCAAACTCATGTTCACGCTTTTTCCACTATATCATGGCTAAACAACCGATGAAATCTACAAATGCAACATTTAAACAACAATAGTCAATTTTTTATGGAAGAAAATTGTTTCAATTTAGCCCAAAAGACAAAAGAATTTTAAGTTATGTGCTTAGCGCTCCCTCAAAACTACCTACAGAGTGATAGCGCTCCCTAAGCATGTGCATCAACGCGTTGAAATCTCAGTCAATGCTCCCCTAAGTGCTTTGGGGGAGCGTCGATCTGGTTCGACGCTCTAGGGCTTCTTAAAGAGCCTAGAACGCTCAAAACAATAGCTAAAACACAGAAAAAACCATAAAAAATGATAAGAAGGGAAAGATGACCAACTTGGTCTGGACAAATCTGGAAACAATCACTCACAGCTCCGACAGTCGCCACTTGAAAAACGCTTCCCAAAGATGGAAAATTCCAAATATAGAGGAGAATGGTAAGAAATCAAAAGGTAAATGATTTTTTTTTACCTTTTTCACTATTTGATAGGTTCATTTTTTTATATTTCTCCTTATTATAAAGTCATTTTTGGGTTTTTAATCTTTTTTTGAGAAGTTATCAATGCTTTGGGCCCAAAACTGTCAATATTTATAGGATTTCAAGCAACATCTTTCGGCAACGTTGTAACAGCGACGAGCATAATCTTTGTTCTTTCTCACGCTCGCAAAAACATGAGAATATAACAGAGTATACTTTTATCACTTTTTTTGACTCGTAAAGGTTATATGAAAAAGGAAACCCTTGGAGTCATCTTTAAGCTCTTTTTAGACTCTCTAAATATGAAAAGATCGTCGAGTGATCTTGCTTCCTTTCACGCTCATTAAAAGGTCTCGAAAGGGCATCCTCCTTGTAAGGGTTTATCTCTTTTTCGGACCTTGGGGACTAAAATTATGAAAAAGGATAACCTCGGAGTCCCCTTTAAGTTCTTTTCAGACTCTCTAAACATGAAAAACCACAAAGTTTTTCTTCTCTGGACTCGGTAAACTACACATTGAAGGGCCCATATGGGAACGAACCCTTACTTCTTCCAGTTTGTTAAACAAAGGAAGAGAGACTTACCGAAGGTGAGTTATATCGAGCATGTGTTATCCTCCTCGAGCTCGTTAAAATAAAAAGAGGTACTCATCTATCTGGATGGGGGAGAAAATTGAAGGAAGTGGGTCAAGTTTTTGAGAATTTTTACAAATAACTCTTACAACCACCTTTGAACACGACACTTGTTTCAACCTTCATCCTAAACACTTGGATAATCCGCTAAACCTCTGCACTTAACCAAAAATATGAGTCTTTTAACTCCTTCGAGTCATCCAAAAATTGTCATAGCACCCACTACATTATGTTTTGGTCCACTCTGTGTTTATGCTTCCAAGTTTCATGTCGTGCCCCAGTTTTCAAGGGAAGTATCCGGCTCGAGAGTCAACCATCTACAAAATTACCAGTTTTCATACCCATGTCAGTCCATCGCTATATCTCATCAATTCTTGTGTCAGTTTCGTGTCTATGATGGGGGATATATCAAGGCCCTCCTTCGATGAGTTTTTTCCTGTCGACTTCAACACATTATCTGGGAATTAGAATTAGAGACCAATTGGTACCTTGGGACCTGCATGCCTCAATGGAAGGCTTCCTCGCTTCCGACAGTAGGTTTACATCATTGACCTCTGATCGGATGATTCCACGAATGTTCGACTTCAACTCATTTATTCACATTCCTTGGATTGTACTACGGTGCCTTGGGAGTCATTGACATCACTGGTGACTTCCCTCGCACTTGTTAACAGTTTACCTCAATGATCGGTAATCAAGTGGTTTCTACCATGTTCGGCATCAAAACATCTATTCACATGGCTAGATTCGTATCATGTCAGGATTGGGACGAAGACTCTAGGATGAGCATTCACTTTGTTATCTACTTTTCCCAAGCTGCGAAGGAAATCACTTGAGCATTCTGATATATGTAATGTCACATAGATCCACTTTGTATTGGTCTGTGGCTATGTTTTATCATCTCGTATCTCCACTGTGTATTTTTCATGGCTACGATCAGTTCATATCATGGAGGTATGGATCCACATTGTATCTTTGGTGGCCATACCCTTAGTCAATATCATCATGGATCTGCAGTGTATTTATTGGTGGCCATACCTTAAGTCATTTATTACCCAAGCATAGGTATGCCTGCCTTGGGATTGGAACACATCGTAACATTTGTTTGAGGTTGTTTGCAACTTCTACCAGGTTCTCCAACTCCATACCCTTGCTTCGAAAAAATCTACAAAGCTTTTCGTTCATTAGTTTTCATCTTCTAACTTCACACTTTGGGGGGAAATCTGTTACACGTCAAAATTCCTCACTTCGATAATGTCACATTCTCATTGTCGTAAGTGTCGCACTTTTGTCACAAGTGTTGCAAATGTCGTATTTTTGTTCTGCATATGTCACATTGCGAATGACACCATGGAAACAATTGATACATCCTCTAAAACATGTTGGAAGGAGAAACCACATCATTTGACAGACTAAAAAAAGTATTTTGCCTTGAGAATTGGTCATCTTGATGAATGTTTGGAAAATAAACGCTCCCTTTCTCATATGCAAGGGGCGCTAGCACTCTCTATCCATCTAGCAGGGAGCTTTGCAGTGCTTTGTTGCCCATTTTGAAGGAGCGTCGATTGGTTGAGAAAATCATGGGAAGAAATCCCCCTTTTCTCTAAGGACAACTAGAGGTGATTTGAGTTGGTTTGGCTCGAATCTAAGCTTTAGGATGAATCTAAGGGATATGCCACAACTGATGGAGTCATATCCTCAACTTATCCCAAATATAACCAAGGTGGTTGAGCCTCTCAAAGCCTATAAAGGGAGGCATTCTCATGGTGAAAAAAAAAATAATTAGCAAAAGTATTATCATTTTGATAGTGGACGTTTCAAGCAAAGGGTTGGATGAGGAGGACTTGGAGAGGTTGTTGCAACTGCATCTACATATTGTAAGTGTCTTTTTAATGTTATCATTAATATATGCTTGGCCTATTTCCTTCAAGTTTGTGTGTTATTGCATATGCTTGTCTATTATGGATGAATTTGGTTTAAACTAATCTTGGTAGAGTAGGAAGTCTTTGTTTTCTTTACTATCCATTGCATTGCAGGAATCGTGTCGTGCTAAGGAGCTTAGAGATCAAGTTTAAATTGGATTAAGCGAGGACAAGATTCGAAACAAGGTACATCCTACCTTCTCCCTCTTTCTGATTAGTTTAACTATATTTAAAGGGTTGTTAGTGTCCATTTGCATTTTTCTGTCTTGGTAGTAGGGGTCTAGAATCCAAGGGTATATTCACCTGTCCACAATGGGATTTTCCTATAACAGTTAGAGACTTTGGGAGTTTGGAATATTTGAGGCATAGTATAGTAGAGGGACAATCAACGTCGTTCGTCGATTGTCGAACGCCAAAAACATAGAATGTCGATCGTTGATTGTCGAACGCTGAAACATTTAACGTTGATCATCGATCACCGAAAACATAAAACATCAATAGCCAAATGGCCAAGGCCACGTGGAGAGATTTGAGGACTTCAGGGAGTATGCGTGCAGTAAGAAAAGGGATGTTCAATGCCGAATGCCGAAGACCCCAACTAATAACACCCAGATAACTTTGAGAGGTTGTATATTGCAAACCAGGGATCAAATTTTGAGTCGGTAATAGTCGTTAGAAAGCTAAAGATGAGTAGAAGAGGATGAAGACCTCGAAGAGATGATTTGAACAAGCAAAAAATTGATGCCCCATCCCTAGAAAGGGTATTTAGGGTTCGGGTATGTTGCAAATTGGTATCAGAGCATGGCAACAACACTTGGCCTGCTTGGGCTCATGCACGAGTCACATAAAATATTATTAGAGAACTTTATGGAGTAACACCCGACCTTACCCCCCTTCTATAAGAAACTTGTCTGAACCTCTACTGAAGAGAGGAACGAAACCTTCTACTATTGATAGATGCTTTGGAAATCTGCATTGTATGTTGCTAATGTTTCCAAATAAAGAAGCTAACTTCACTTTGCAATAATATGTGTTGTTCATGAATTGGTAGATTAGTAACTAACAAAAAATGTTTTGCCAGCACTCAAGCAGTCAGTGAATAGTGGGAAAACTACAACGTAAGGGATGGTGACACACCATGATTTGGGGTAGAGCTCCCACAATATAGAGGAAGAATATGATGAAAGGAGGGCGGTGGAAACCCCTCCATATTTAGTCAAAACTATAAGAATCCTCATGGAAGAATTAAATAGTTATAAGGATGACAATGAAAGGCTGATGAAGGAGCAGGAAAAACAGACTAAAATTAATGCAGTCCTACTGCAAAGTCTATCAGATATACAACGACAACTAGAACATGGTCTAGCCCCCATTCATGTGGAAATACATCATACTAAGAAAACTCCAAGTCCACTTGAGATACAAAAGCAGGGTCTGGAAAGTGGCCACACCAGGAGGAGCACCTCAAGGAAGGCCCAACATGGAGCCAAGAGACACTCACCAGAATGTCTCTCTGAGGACACTGACAACTCCAAGGAATCTTCTAGTGGAAAAACTAGTTCCCATTCTCAGACGAGAGGAAAGAAGAGGAAACATTTCAAGAGTAATGACCCTGAAGAGTTCAAGAAAGCCAATCGCTCACCTTCGATGGAGAGATTAAGAGGGGGGAAGAAGCAAAAGTTTGGCTACTCAACTTGAAGAAGTACTTCAGAGTCCATGACTACTCTGAAAACTTAAAGGCTTGAATAACCATTTTCAACCTGAATCGGAAAGCTTCCATTTGGTGGGAGGACCTTAGGAATGTGAAAGGAATCCATGAGAAGGACTTGTCATGGAAACAATTTGAGAAATACTTCAAGAAGAAGTATCTGTCAGAAAAGTAATTTGATGGGAAGACCAAGGAGTTATATGAACTCAAGTTGGGACAACTCACCATAAATGAGTATATCAATAAATTTCTCGAGCTGATTATGTGCCCTACATAAAGAATGAAAAAGTAAAGATGCAACAATTTATTAGTGGATTACCTCACTCCTATCGGGACAAAATTGAGTTTGATGAGCCAAATACCTTAGAATATACTATTCGAAAAGCAAGGTATTACTATGAGCAATTCAAGAATAAGACAGAACCCCATGAAGACTAGAAGAAGAAAAACAATTCGGGATTCAAGAAGAAGGGGTTTAAAGCCTCAAGATTTAAGAACCATGGGAAGAGCTCTTGGATGAGCCTTCCTACCAGAAGTGTGTATCAACAAAATTTTCCATCCTAGAGTGGAAATAAACCATTTGGAGTAGTTCCAAGTAAGATTGATAACATGAAGAGATAACCCTTGAAATGTTGGGGTTGTGGAGAGGAACATTTGTTGAGGGATTGTCCGCATAGGCAACAGAGCAATATAACGTCCAAGAGGCTACCACAGTCAATGATGTGGCTAGGAGCATGCCACAAATTTATGCATCTTTGGATAATAGACAAGCTGACCACCAAGCTTCAGTGGTGGAAATGGAAGGTACGATTGCCAACCATCTTGTTTCAATTTTAATTAACCCTGGTTCTAATTTGAGTTATGTTGCTCCTCAAACTGTTGAGAAATGTAAATTGCAACAAGTTAAATCATGGCTGGTAAAACTAGCCACTGGAACCAAAATAAAAGTAACAGAGGTCATACCAACATGCCAATTCGTTATAAGTGGTTTTCCCACCCAAGCAAACCTAAACATACTTCCTTTGGGATATTATGACCTGCTGATTGGCATGGACTTGTTGGCTGCACACAAAACCAAGTTGGACTGTTACAGTAAAACTTTGGAGTGTGAAAATGAAGAGGGAAGAAGGGTAACCCTACAAGGGATTCAAAATCCTGTCTCAGTGAGACAAATATCAGCCTTCCAAGTGAAGAATTATTGTAGAAAGGGATGTCCCTTGTATGCAATACAAGTGTTGAACTCTTTTGAGAACAACAAACCCAGCCTAGAGGACCATCCCATATTAAGAGAATATAAATATGTATTCCCATAAGAGGTGCCAGGTCTACCTCCAAGAAGGGATATTGACTTTTCAATAGAACTTGTACCAGGAGTGGTGCCAATGTCTAGAACACCCCATAGAATGAGTACCCCAGAGCTAGTTGAGGTCAAACTATAGTCGAAGGAGATGTGGGACAAATGCTACATTCGACCTAGTGTGTCTCTATGGGGAGCACCACCCTTGTTTGTGAAAAATAAAGATGACACACTCAAATTATGCATATACTATAAACAATTCAATAAGATGACCATCAAGAATAAATATCCCTTACCAAGGATCGATGACTTGTTTGACCAATTAAGGGGTGCTACAATCTTCTCCAAGATTGAATTGAGGTTTGGATACCACCAGGTCTGAATTAAACATGAAGACATCCACAAGACAACCTTTAGGATAAGATATGGTCACTATGAATTTGTGGTGGTGCCATTTGGGCTTACCAATGCACCAACCACTTTTATGTTCTTATTGAATAATGTATTTAGAAAGTTCTTGGATAGGTTTGTGTTGGTTTTCATTAATGACATCCTAATCTATTCCAAGAATAGGGAAGAACATGAAGAACATCTCAAGCTAGTACTCCAAGTACTAAGAGAACATCAACTCTATGCTAAGCTTAGTAAGTGTGACTTTTTCCAGAAACAAGTCCATTACTTAGGCCATGTTATCTATGAGGAAGGAGTGACAATTGATCCTGATAAGATTAAAGCCATCATGGATTGGCCTACCCCAAAGGATGTATCTGATATCAAATCCTTTATGGGCCTAGCAGGATACTATAGGAGGTTCATAAAGGGATTCTCCAAGATTGGTTTCCCAATCACCTCCCTTCAGAAAAAGGGGGTTAAATTCATTTGGACATCAGAATATGAAGAAAGTTTTCAAGAGATGAAATACCTTCTAACCAATGTGTCTGTACTGAAGATTGCAGATCCAAACAAGGACTTCCTTGTGTGTATTGATGCCAACAAGGAAGGGCTCAGAGGAGTCCTTATGCAAGAAGGACATGTGATTTGCTACGAATCCAAAAAATTGAATGAGCATGAAGTCAATTATGTGACCCACGATATGGAATTGGCTGCCATAGTGCATGCTTTAAAAATGCGGAGGCATTACCTCTTAGGTAGAAGATTTGTACTTATGACATACCATAGTGGGTTGAGGTATTTGTTTGACCAACCAAAACTCAATGTGAGACAAGATAGGTGGATGGCTCTCCTTAGTGAGTTTGATTTTGAAATCAAACATATCAAAGGAAAGGAGAATAGGGTGGTTGATGCCCTTAGTAGAAGTATGAAAGTGGTTCACTTGGCAGATGTAAACGCTAGTGAATTAGACATCAAAGAGAGAATCAAAAGTGCACAAGAAACAGATGCATTTTTCAAGACCGTGACATCATACCTAAAGCAAGAGCCCACAGAGCTAAAGTATGAAGTCTATCAGATGCTTAATGATGGCCTGCTAACTTACAAGGGTAGATTGTTTATTCCAAATTGTGACGACTTGAAGAGGTTCATAATGGATGAACTACACAAAAGACCATATGCTGGTCATCCTGGTTATTAGAAAATGATCACGGCCACTAGGAAACTATTTTATTGGCCTAGAATGAAAAAATGACATAGTTGATTACTTAGCCAAGTGTCTAGAATGTCAGCAAGTCAAGGCAGAGCACAGACACCCAACAGGGTTGTTGCAGCCCCTACCAATTCCCGAATGGAAATGGGAAACCATATCCATGGATTTCATCACAGGATTACCAAGATCAACAAAAAAAAACGACATCATCATGGTAGTTGTGGAAAAACTAAGCAAGGCTTCTCGCTTCATACCCGTCAAGTCAACTTGCAAGGCAATAGATATTGCCAGCATTTTCATGAAAGAGATATTTAGACTGCATGGTCTGCCTAAGGAAATTATATTCGACAAAGATACAAAATTTACTCCAAACTTTTAGAAATCTCTGTTTGTTGGTTTTGAAACGAAATTGCTCTTAAGTACAACCTATCACCCTCAAACTGATGGGAAGATAGAGAGGGTTAACCAAGTGTTAGAAGACATGTTGAAGATGCATGTAATGCATCGACCCAAGAAGTGGGAGGAATACCTACCACTAGTAGAATTTTGTTACAACAATGGCTATCAAGAGTCATTAAAAATGAAACCTTTTGAAGCCCTCTATGGAAGACAATGCAACATTCCAATTAGCTGGAACAACCCAGTAGACAGAGTTATAATCGGGCCAGAAATGATAAAGGAAATGGAACAACAAGTAATTCAGATCAGACAAAATCTGAAGATATCCCAGGATAGACAAAAGAGTTATGCAGACATGAAAAGGACTCCAAGAGAGTTCAAATAAGCGGATCATGTGTATCTCTGCGTTAGACCCACGAAAAGCTCTTTGAGGATGGGAGCTTCTGCCAAGTTGGCACCTCAGTATTGTAGACCCTTTGAAGTTTTGGATAGAGTGGGACCAGTAGCCTATCGTCTAACACTTCCTCCCACAGTGAAGGCACATAATGTTTTCCATGTTTCTTTATTAAAGAAGTATGTACATGATTCTAATCATATTATTGACTGGACTGTGATTCAGGTGGAACCCAAGGGAGAATTCCTGCCAGAACTTCAATGCATAATAGACAGGAAGGAAACCCCACTTAGGAACAAAACCATTGCAGAGGTCAAGTTGTAGTGGAAACACTTTGGCCCGGATGAGGCTACATGGGAAATGGAGGATGCCATGAAACAAACATATCCATTTTTGTTTACTTCTGTACATACATAGAACATCGACAGATAGAACATTGAGGACGACGTTCCTTTAAGGGGGGAGGGGATTGCAATACCCATGTTTTCCCCAGTTTGTAAATATAACTATAACTGGCCAAGATACTATGGCAGACTAAATATGTGTGAATGCTTGATTTGATGAACCTTTGTATAAAAGGGTCAATGTATGAATTATTTGTTATTAATAGAAATTGGATATGTGATTGCATAACTGATGAAAGGGGTGAGTTTTCCAAGATAGACCATGGATGTTACGAGAGAGATGATGAGGGAAACCAAGAATTGTTGAGATGACCCTCACCAAACCAGTACCTACTGGGTGTAATTTCTCAATAGTCCTCTGACCTAAAAATGAATTACCGGTCAGGTTGGTAGTTGGAAGGCCATCCTCAAGAGTTAATGAGGAGATGGGGCAGGGTACCCATCTGTAAGGCTTCTAAGCCTGACCACAAGTTGGGGATTTGGACCCACACAACCTTGATGAGGAAGGCAAGAAAGGAAGTAATTCATAGGACAGAGACAAATCTGCAAGAAGCATAGTAGAGAAAACAATATCCAAAAGAGAAGAGAGCATGTTTTTTTTTTACTCTGGAGTTGAGAGAAAAGCTGAGAAGCAAACTCGTTTTTGGCTATAAGAATCCATGGGCATGATCTCTATGCAAGCTGATAAATGAGGCTGATGAGTGACTAAGGAAGTGCTCGTGCAGACCTCCTTGCTTGGTGTATAGGAATCTGGTTGCCAAGATCCTGTGGGAGGAGGAGAGCAACCTTCGTCCATGTTTGTTGTGGAGCAAGGAGAAAGAATCTCGGGGGTGGCCAGCGGTAAATCTGACAAGACTGGTTGTGCCTATGGTTGGGTGGAAACATGCATCCCTTTCATCATTTGCTTCTCATTTTCCAGTTTTGATAAGTATTTTCATACTTTGTGTAATATATTGGATGCAATGATTGAATATCTGTATTTATGGTTAAGTCTTGCAGTGTTTGAACAATTGTTAGAAATGCTCATTTTGCTTCTGTAAAATGATATTTTTACATGGTTTTTGATTTACCTCAGTTAGCTGCTAGAGAGTTATGGGATGTGAATCTGTAAGGAGATTCGGGGTAGGATTGAATGAAACATTTAATTCATGCTGACCTTTTGAGTTTACCTTAGCAAGAATGTCAAGTTCAATTCTGTGGGAGAAGGACTTTCCTTCAAACCCTCCATCCATGTGACCAAGGGCTCATACCCATGGCCTTAATCAAGTCTCAACTAAGAGTTGAGTGTAGACTGGAATCCAGACATGATCCCATATGACCCAGGGTTGGAAACCCCTCGCTAAGCCCGAAAGGAGTGAAGCTACTTTGCCTTCAGGACTTCGAGATTGATGATTCCACAACCCTAAAAAACAACCAAAGGTCAGAGTCACGAATTGATGAGGGTTGTAGATATGGGGATCCAGTGGAGATCTCTCTCAGTCATTAGATCAGACTTAGGAAGGGTAGCGTTAATTACTTCAACGAAGTTCCACTTCGGGAGAATAGGAGTGGTTTAGTGTCGAAACTTCTGAATGTCGGAGTCACAAAGTTAATCTGGACCGTTGAGAATAAAGGGACGCGTGTCCACAGATCAACGTGTATCCGGGAATTCGGGTATTCGGTGGTATCAATGTGAAGATATAGGGATGTAGAAAATTGAATGCTGAACATTGACGCTCAACATAGAATGTCGAATTTACGAAGTGATGTAGACCGTTGATCCTTGGATCCTTCAGGATCCCTCTCAGTCGTCGATCTAAGGACTCCGTTGAGAACTCCTCTTAACTGCCCAACCAACCAGGAACACGTCGTGGAGTGACACATGGCCCCCACTTGTCCCCTATCAAAATTCACTCATTGGACTAGAGCCGTTGGATGAGAGGCCATGTGGGAGGAGATCCTATAGTCTGGAGACTTGGTACTCTAGAGGAATTTAGCCAAGAGTCTTTAGAGTGTGAAAAACTCTGAAGTCGCGAACAACAAAGTGAATCTCAACCATTGATAGGATGAGGACACGTGGCACTATATTAGAGAGTCCGAAGACTAGGATCTTTGGGGGATTTGCGATGTGAGGAGTTGGTAAGCTCTGAAACTCAGAGTCACGAAGTAGCGGGAGCCATGGATCTATGGGTCTATGTGGATAGATTTCAACCGTGAGATTTGAATGAAGTTAGAAGGTTGTATGTCGGGGGATGATATGGCTCACTGACATAATTTAGGGTGACATGGACATGCAACTAAGGTGCCATGTGTCACCAGAATATGGATGACTCACAGATCCCTTATGCCTATTAAAGCATGACATGTGTCACCCCATAATGAGGACATGTGTTACCTCTGGCCCTCACTGCGTGTTAGACTCTAGTTTGTGCCCTCTTGGTCAACGTGGTTGGTGACGCGACTGGGACTCCAGGACTTTAGGAGTTCAAAATATTTGGGGTGTAGTATAGTAGAGGGACAATCAACGTTGATTGCCGATCACCAAACGCCGAAAATGTAGAACGTCGATCGTTGATTTCCAAACGTCGAAACGTTAAACGTCGATCGTTGATCGCCAAACGCCGAAAACATAAAACGTCGATTGTCGAATGGCCAAGGCCACGTGGAGAGATTTCGGGACTTATGGGAGTATGCGTGGAGTAAGAAAAGGGGCGTTCAATGCTGAACCTCGAAGACCCCAACTAATAATGCCCTGATAACTTCGGGAGACTGTATCTTGCAAACCATGGATCAGATTTTGAGATGGTAACAATCGTTAGAAAGCTACAGACAGGTGGAAGAGGATGAAGACCTCAGAGAGATGATTTGAGATGATTTGAATGAGCAAATATTTGATGCCCCATCCCTATAAAGGGTATTTAGGGGTCAGGTGTTTTACATGTTATTCCTCCCGATTCCGATGAGCTATTACAATGAGAGGTTTCTCCAAATAATATGCCCATTATGACCTTCTTAGTGAATTTAATTAAGGTATGACCCATAATAACTCAAAATTAGAGAAATCACCGGAATGCAACAAAACCAAATCCAAGCTGTGCAGAATGGATCTTGATGATGAACGATGCAAGTCGGGCCCAATAAAACCCCTCAATATCTCCCAAACTTTCTGTCACCCCTATCTAACTACTCTGGTAGGCATAACACTTTGTAATGTAATAATGTATGTTATCCCCACTTTTTAGGGATAACTAGGAGATCATGTAGCGAGGCCCATAGGTCCTAGACATGGAGTACCGAGAGCAGGATTGACCTGAGCATGGCCCTAGAGGGCCTACCTTTTCTTCTTCCATCGTCCTTATCTTGTCAGCAACAACAACATCCATCACCATCGGTTTGGTCCTGTATCAAAAGAGGTTCTTGCTCCATGAGGTAATTAGTCCAGGTATCATGGTATGTGTCACATTTGATCATTAAAACCTTTAAATGTATGCATTTGATTCCTTTTATTACTAACGACTACTTGGATCTTACATTTGCCCACTTGACCATGTTTGGGGGGATTGACAAGGTGTCCTAGCAAGCCTTTGTCCATAGGTTTTGTTTTGCCACTGGGGGGACTTCTGAAAATCCATCGTCCGCTCCCATCATAGCACCACTATTTCATCTTATTTCCCACTCATTTGTCCCAGTCTCCTTGTCCGAGCATTGGGTTGACCTTTTTTCAGGATTGCACCTTATCTCGTGGGAAGAAGGGGCTAAAGGCCCATAAGGTAAAAGTAAACTGGTAAAAGATAAGAGCCTAAGAATAAAACCTTGAGATGCTTCGCCCAGGGATCCCCGAGAAAGCAATAAAAGGCTTCTCAGCAAGAAATAAGAGGGACCCGGAAAAATAATAAAACAAGACATAGTCAGAGGATAGGGGGTCTCATCACGAGCCATCCTATTAAGTTCATGGGTACCTAGCAGTATGACATTGCCACCAGCTAGTTACCATGCCAGGGCAGTGACTCTTAGTTGCATGGCCAAGGTAAAGGGGGTCTCATCATGAGCCGTCCTTTCATTTCTGTAAAAGTACTTGTGGGTAACGCTGCCACCACTGGTGACCACACCAGGGCAGTGTCCCCTGATTAGCTCTTGAACAAAAAGAAAAATAAGAACAATAAAAGAATAAAAAAATAATAAAGGCAAGAATGGGCTTGGAAAGAATGCATCCATGATAGGAACAACTCGCCTTCTACAAAGGCGCCCACAGGTAACACTTTGCATCCTTGGCCTTCACTGCACCCACATGCTTGGACTTCCCCTCACAAAATCACCCACTCACATGGTTTTGATGAGGTTTCTTCCGGGAACTCTCTATTTCCGATGGGCACTAGCCCAATAGGACTTTTTGTCTTTTCTCCTAGAGTTGTATAGCAGGCTTGTGTAACGTCTTTGAGCTATTGACAGATGTATTAGGGATTTTATGCATATGTTTAATAATATTGATGATGAGGTGTGATTGACATTGCTATGATCCCTGTGACTGATGAGCCCACAGAGGGCGTAGCCTTTGATGTGCAGGACCATGCTCGATAGACATGTACCATTTGGACCGGTACACATGGGGAGATGATTAGTTTGGACCTCCACGGGGCTGAAGAGCCCACTAGATGGATATTGAGACCCCATCAGGGGGCAGAGATAAGACAGAGTTGGATTAGGGGCTTTGCACCGAAGAAGAAGAGAACGTTCCACCAGAGGCACCTCGACACAACTTGACTTAGGGGGGATGACCATTTCTTAGTGGAACGTTGGCCTTTGGAGGCCTAGGACGTCACCACCTTGACCATGATGTCACCCAGCATCACGGGCTTTTGGGCCAAGCAAACTAGGCAACAATGGCACGTGTGGCAGGTTGGAGAAGCCCAGGGAGGGCTAACGTTTACCTCCAGGATGCCCCATCCACCCTAAGCAAGGCTAACGTTTCCCTTGGAGGGGCTTTTACTCTCCTTTCAACTTGATTTAGGGTTTTAACTTAGCATTTAATGTAAAAACAGTGTGATTTTGATATTATGGACATGTCAGCCTTTTTATGACCTAAAAAGTAAATTAGGTCATTGATATAGTATATATTGAGGATTTTGATCCTCATTTTATGATAACAATTTTGACTCACTCATTGTGAGGTCTAATTTTTAGTGCCCTATTGGGGTTTTTGGCTGAACTAAGTGATGCACACTTGTTGAAGGAAGAGATTTTTTGGAATTTATGGTGTTTCTCTTGAAGGAAGGTGTTACAACGAGGGTTTGCATGGTTATTTCTTCGTGAATTGTAAGTGTTTCTTCTGCAAAACTTCTATTGAATGGTTGTAGTTTAAATTTTTTGCATATTGCTTATAAATTTGTTGAATCAAAACCCTAGGTGAGAAGCACACAAGTAGGTCCTTGTCTCATGTCCCCTGATCGAGAAACTTTTAGCCATTGAAAGAGAGAAAGAGAGCCTAGCCGTAGCTACACTTCTTGTTTCTCTTTCCCCTGTGCTAGTTGTACCATTTAGAATCCAAGAGGAGGAAGACATCCCAGGCCTAGGTTATCTACACTTAGGGCCGTTTTTTCTTTAGGGTTTGATGAAAGAGCCTTGTTGTAGCAACACTCTCCCTCATTAAGCCTTCTTGTCTTGATTTTGTGCTTCATCTGAGCTATCCCTTTGTCGGGAAGGAGGAGAGAGCATGAGGCCTTACTTTTGAAACACCAGAGTGAGCCTCTCTCCCCTAGGGTTCTGTCTTTGAGACCCTACTTTAGCATCACCTTGAAACTTTTCCCTCTAGTCCTTTGAAATCTTATCTCCTTCAACCTTTGAGTCCTTCACTTATGACTCCATTAAACCCTAAGGCACTGATCTGAGAGTCCTCAAACGTTGAAGTGAAGCTAATCAAACAAACTGTTAAAACTTTTGAATCTCAAAACCCTAACCTGCTAACCCTGAATGCTGATGTCACTCCTTGCTATTATATCATTGATGCAACAACATTTTGTCTATGAGAAATTGAATGGTAGTTGAGAGCATTTATTAGACTAAGTATTGATTGATTATATTGGATGACATATCATTCTTGTATTTATTGACAAGTGATACATTTATCATTGCTATTTTGTAAACATTGACTTCATCAACATTTACTTTTAATTGCTTATAATGAATATTAGATAGTCATTGATTTATATGAAGTACTAACTAAGATTGCACATATCGATTTCCTTGTTGTATTGTCTCAAGCAGGAGCTTTTATTCTCTTTGGTTATACCTTATTATTAGCTGTTTAGCCGGGACTATCTGATTGGCGGTGATCTGTGAAGGGCAAATTTGTCCTTATCCTTTTATCCTTTGCCCTTTCAAAACCCCAAGTCACCAGGGACATCTCCCCTGGGCCTAGCCTCCCTAAAGAAAAAGATCCTTCCCATTGTGGTGACATTGGGTGGGATAGGTTCCTTTTACGCTAGTTTGGCCCTCTACCTTATAGCCTTTTATCCTAGCTACAAACTGTGCGATAACATTTTGGCGCCGTTGTCGGGGAACACTGAGTCAATTCTCCTCAAACGACAAATCTTCTCGATAAGCCTTGCCTCTAGAGTTTTATCTAACAAGCTTACCTAGCGATTCCACTGGGGTGTTTTTCCCTTATCCTTTGATAGTTTCAGGCAAATTATCTGGCGACTCCACTAATTTTTTCAGGGTGCCACCTTACTCTCAAAATCTGTGATATTTCCAAGTGATGGGATCATGGCACACTGGGAACAAATGTATCCGAGTATTGATTTCAAAAGTTTTCAAGGATACCCAAATTACTTTAATACAAAATGGCTAAACAACTCTCCAACGTTTTTGGGCCTCTCAACTCCTCACATCATAAATTTTTTGGAGTATTTGAGCGAGATAAAGTTGGGAGGAGAGGGTGCTCTTATAAAATTATTCATACTCACTCTGCCATCCTACTTGCAAGATCGGTTTAAGAGTTGTTGCGAAGACAGGGGTATATCTTCTTTCATACACCTCATTAGTAGGTTCATTGACCTTACCAAACCATGCTGCCAAACGTATGAAGATGCCCTTCATAATCTCACAATAGCCTTGGAAGATGGGGCATTCACTAGTGAGATTGTGCCAGATCTCAGAAATGCTTATCATGTTCAACATCAAGAACCCTCTAATGTGGAAAAAGAGATCCATGAAGAACGTTGTCAACCCCTTGAAAAGGAGCAAGATTTTTCCCATGATTCAATGGAGTGCAGTGAAGACACGACTAAAGAAGTGAATTGTGAGGATGAAGCACTAGTACCCGCTCCTCATCCTGATGAAGCCCTCCGAGATCCTATCCCTTCTAACAAGACAAAGAGAATGAGGTAAGTCATTTTCCTTTCCAGTTTTTTGATGATACCTTGTTCTATGACTCAGAGAGTGAAGAGGAAATGGAACCCTTGGACAAGCTTGATCCTCTATGTCTCAAGACTANTATGCCCTTCATAATCTCACAATAGCCTTGGAAGATGGGGGATTCACTACTGAGATTGTGGCAGATCTCATAAATGCTTATCATGTTCAAAATCAAGAACCTCTAATGTGAAAAAAGAGATCCATGAGGAACGTTGTCAACCCCTTGAAAAGGAGCAAGATTTTTCCCATGATTCAATAGAGTGTTGTGAAGACATGACTAAAGAAGTGAATTGTGAGGATGAAGCACCAGTAACCACTCCTCATCTTGATGAAGCCCTCCAAGATCTTATCCCTCTTACACAAGTTGAAGAGAATGAGGTAAGTCAGTTTCCTTTCCAGTTTTTTGATGATACCTTGTTCTATGACTCAGAGAGTGAAGAGGAAATGGAACCCTTGGACAAGCTTGATCCTCTATGTCTCAAGACTAAAGATGTGGAGGTAGATCTTCCGCTTGATGAAGTTATTTGAACACTTGAAGCTCTTACACAAGAAGGATTAAACAAGGTGAGTTATTTCAAAACTTTCAATGATTCTTTATTTTATGATGTAGAGAGAAAGGAAGTATCGAATGTTTTAACCCCTTCATGTTATGATGAAGATAATGACTTTGTTGATAATTTTGATGAATCCATACATGTCGGGAAACGTGAATGGGATATGATTAGATATGATGGAAATCCCTTGTACGACATTGATGGTCCTTTCCAAAGGTTGCCTTTGCATTTATCACATGAAGTTACTAATAATTTTGACATCTGGCAATTAGAACCTGACCTTATTCAGACACCCAAGGATGACCTAATGCTATGCTCTTCAATTAATTTTCGATCATACCTTGAGGACTTTGATGACTATCCATCTGAGCACTTAGATCTATCCTATGAAGAAATTTATCAACCAACATTATGCTCAGATATTGATAAAAATGAGGAAGTTATTTCCCTGAAGTAGGATACTTGTGATAAGATTTTCGACCCCCTTTTGATCACTTTACCTCCCTATGTAACTGAAGGTGTGTTTTGGAAACATGTCCCTTATCCCAAGTCTCCTGTAAGGAAAAACCTCATTCTGGATTTTAGGGGAAAGTTGAGTGCCTCAAGAAGAAGCCTATTATCACAGTTTTCCAGCCTCCCCTTTAGGAATGGTTAGTCATCCTTTCAGTTTTTTCTAATCCGTCCTCGAGCCTCAAGTTGTGAAGACGTCCAAGGTAGCCAACATTCAGATTCCTCGAGTCAGTCTCCTGAACCTTTGAATTTTCACAATCCATTCCTGAGATGGATTGAGCACTCTCCTAAAAGTATGTATTGGGATCACTTTTTCCCTCTCGCTCACCTCCATGAGTTAGAATTTAAGATTTCCGATGATATGATATATATTCTAACCCATGACATTTTTGTGCTTGATTTATCACTATTTTGGTTTATGATGAAGCACAAAGGTAGGTATCGTGGAACGTTGCTGGATTGTCTTCACCGGTTATTTGACTACACCCAACATTCCAGCCAATAGGTAAGTACAGGTAAGAAGTTTTGCTTTCATCTTCTTACTCATTGATTGCTTTATATTAGTATATATATCTATATATGCTGGGGTGGCATTACCACCCCAATTTTGTTACTGATACCTCTATCGAGATTGAGTAGGTCTGTAGGTTATGCCAGAGATGTTGAGGTTCTCATGCGCTCTACGGTGAGCACATGTCCCCGAGTTGGAGCCAGATGTTATCCCTTCTTTTTAGGGATAACTAGGAGATCATGTCTTGAGGCCCACAGGTCCTAGACATAGAGTACCGAGAGTAGGATTGACCTAAGCATGGCTCTGGAGGGACCATCCTTTTCTTCTTCCATTAGATTTGTCTTGTCAGCAACAACAACATCCATCACCATTGACTTGGTCTTGTATCAAAAGAGGTTCTTGCTCCATGAGGTAATTGGTCCAGGTATCATGGTATGTGTCACTTTTGATCATTGAAACCTTTAAATATATGCATCTGATTCCTTTTATCTCTAACAACTACTTGGATCTTACATTATCCCACTTGACCATTCTTGGGGAGATTGACAAGTTTCCTTAGAAAGCATGTGCCCATAGGTCTTGGTTTGCCACTGCGAAATTTCTGAAACGCCATTGTCTGCTCCCATCATAACACCACTGTTTCATCTTATCTCCCGCTCATTTATCCCATTCCCCTTGTTCGGGCATTGGGTTGACCTATTTGTAGGATTGCACCTTATCTCATGGGAATAAGGGGCTAAAGGCTCAGAAGGTAAAAACAACTGGTAAAAGACAAAAGCCTAAAAATGAAACCTCGAGATGCTTCGCCCAGGGATCCCTGAGAAGGCAATAAAAGGCCTCTCAACAAGAAACAAGAGGGACCCAGAAAATAACAAACAAGATCTAGTCAGAGGATAGGGGGTCTCATCATGAGCCAGCCTATTAGGTTCATGGGTACCTAACAATATGACACTGCCACCATCTGGTTATCACGCGAGGCCAGTGACCTTTGGTTGCATGGCCAAGGGAAAGGGAGTCTCATCACGAGCCAGCCTTCTCATCTCCGTGAAAGTACTTGTGGGTAACACTGTCAGCTCTGGTCACCATGCCAAGGCAGTGTCCTATGTTTAGCCCTTGAATAAAAAAAAAAAGAAAAAGAAAAAGAAAAAAAAAGAATAAAGCAAGAAAAAGAATAAAGGCAAGAACGGGCTTGGAAAAATGCATCCATGATAGGTACAACTCACCTTCTACAAAGGCACCCACAGATAACATTATGCATCCTTGGCCCTCACTGCACCCACATTTCTGGACATCCCCTAGCCACATCACCTCACTTACATGGCTTGGATGAAATCTTCCTGGAAACTTTCCTTTTCTTGTGGGCACTATCCCAATAGGATGTCTTGTCTTTTTCTCTAATCTTGTATTGCAGTTATTTGTAATGTCTTTGAGATATTGAATGATGTATTAGGGTTTTTATGCATATGTTTAATAATATTGATGATGAGATGTGATTAACATTGCTATGATCCCAGTGACTGATGAGCCCATGGAGGACATATCGTTTGATGTGCAGGACCATGCCCGACGGACAGGTACCATTTGGACCAGTACACATGGGGAGATGACCAGCTCAGACCTCCATGGGGTTGAAGAGCCCACCAGATGGATGCTGAGACCCCATCAGGGGGTAGAGACAGGATGGAGATGGATCAGGGATTTTGCACCAAAGAGGAAGAGGACATTCCATCAGAGGCACTCTGGCAGGACTAGACCTGGGGGGAATGACCCCTTTTCAGTGGAACGCCAGCCTTGGAAGGCTAGGGACATCTCCAGCTTCACCATGATGTCATCCAGCTTCATGGATGCTTTTGGAGGCAGACTGGGCAGCAGTGGCACGTGTGGCATGTTGGAGAGGCCCCTGGGGGGATAACGTTTTTCTCCTTGGTGTCTCATTTTGCCTAGAAAGGGCCAACGCCTCCCTTGAAGGGGATTTTACTCTCATTTTTACTTGTTTAGGGCTTTTACTTAGCATTTAATGTAAAAACAGTATGATTTTGACATTATGGCCTTGTCGGCCTTTTTATGACCTAAAAGGTAAAATTAGGTCATTGATACAGTATATATTGAGGGTTTTAACTCTCATTTTTATCATCAATTGTTACTCACTCATAGTGAGGTCTGATTTTTAGTACCCTATTAGGGTTTTTGGCTGAACTAATGATGCACACTTGTTGAAGGAAGAGATTTTTTGGCATTTATGGTGTTTCTCTTGAAGGAAGGTGTTACAACTAGGGTTTGCATGGTTATTTCTTCATGAATTGTAAGTGTTTTTTCTTCAAAACTTCTTATTGAATGGTTGTAGTTTAAATTTCTTGCATATTGCTTATAAATTTGTTGAATCAAAACCCTAGGGGACAAACACACAAGTAGGTCGTTGTCTCATGTCCCCTAATAGAGAAACCTTTAGCCATTGAAAGAGAAGAAGAGAGCCTAGCCATACCTACAATCCTTGCTTCTCTCTCCCCTGTGCTAGCCGTACCTTTAGAAATCCAGGAGAGGGAGATGTCCTAGGCCTAGGTTATCTACACCTAGGGTCGTTTTTCCCTTGGGTTTTGAAGAAAGAGCCTTGCCATAGCAACACTCTCCCTCTCTAAGCTCTCCCGTCTTGTTTTTGTGCTTTATCTGAGCTAGCCATTTTCCAGGAAGGAGGAGAGAGCATGAGGCCTTTCTTTTTCAACACCGGAGTGAGCCTCTCTCCCCCAGGGTTTCGTCTTTAAGGCCCTTCTTTAGTAGCACCTTGAAACCTTTCCCTCTAGTCCTTTGGAATCTCATCCCCTTCAACTTTTGCATCCTTCACTTTCTGACTCCATTTAACACTAAGGCACTGATCTCCAACCTCCAGCGTTGAAGTGAAATCAAATCCAAAAACTCTCAAACTTCTTTTAAACTGAAACCCTAACTACACTAACCCTAGAATGCTGACGTCACCTTTGGTTATTTCATCTTGATGCAACAATGTTTCATTTTATAAGGAATTGAATGGTAGTTAAGAGCATTTATGGGATTGAGTGTTGATTTGTTACATCGAATGCTATATCGTTCCAGTATCTATTGACAAGTAACATATTTATCACTGCCATTTTGCAAACATTGATTTCGTCAATATTTATTGTCAAATTGCTTACATTGAATATCAAATAGTCACTTACATATGAAGTACTAACCCCATTGAATATAGCTTGCATATATCTTTCTTGTTGTTGTCTTGTTCCAAGCAGGTACATATTCTTTGGGGGTTACTTCAAATTGGCCTTTGTCCGGACTATCTTTTTGGGTGGTGATCTGTGAAGGGGGAACTATCTTACTTACTTTAAACCTTTGCCTCTTCAAAGCCACAGGTCACTGGGGACGTCTCCCCTGGGCCTAACCTCCCCATTGTGGTGACATTGGGTGGGGAAGGTTCCTGTTTCGCCAGTTTGACCTGCTATCCTTTAGTCTCTCTCCCATCTACAAATTGTGCAATAACATTTTGGCGCCGTTGCCGGGGAACACTGAGTCAAACCTTCCTCAAGACAACAACTTTTCGGTAAGCCTTGCCTCTAGAGTTTTATCTAGCAAGCTTACCTGGTGACTCCACTAGGGCGTTTTCCCTTATCCTTTGATAGTTTCAGGAAAATTATTTGGCGAATCCATTAATTTTTTCAGGGTGCCACCTTACTCTCAAAAACTGTGATATTTCCAAGTTATGGAATCATGGCACATTGGGAGCAAATGTATCCGAGTATTGATTTCATAAGTTTTCAAGGATACCCAAATTACTTTGATACAAAATGGCTAAACAACTCTCCAACGTTTTTGGCCCTCCCAACTCCTCACATCATAAGTATTTTGGAGTATTTGAGAGAGATAAAGTTGGGAGGAGAGGATGCTCTTATAAAATTATTCATACTCACTCTGCCATCCTACTTTCAAGATTGGTTTAAGAGTTGTTGCAAAGACAGGGGTATATTATCTTTCATACACCTCATCAGTAGGTTCATTGACCTTACTAAATCATGCTACCAAACATATGAAGATGCCCTTCATAATATCACAATAGCCTTGGAAGATGGGGGATTCACTACTGAGATTGTGGCAGATCTCAGAAATGCTTATCATGTTCAAAATCAAGAACCCTCTAATGTGAAAAAAGAGATCCATGAGGAACGTTGTCAACCCCTTGAAAAGGAGCAGGATTTTTCCCATGAATCAATACAGTGCTGTGAAAACA